>QEPC01005594.1:4199207-4254113 GCA_003113815.1 Sphenodon punctatus | reverse complement strand
TTCCCCCCCCCCCCCATGTTTACTCACCCCCCTTCCCCAGTGTCTCCCCAGGCTGGGAGCCTGGGATGGAAGGGAAGGGTGTACGAGACTGCGGAATGGGGGAGGGTGGATACCCGCTCCCCCATTCCGCAGTTTCACACACCCTCCCTCACTTCCATCCCAGGCCCCCAGCCTCTGCTCCCCGAGTCCCCCCCTCACCCAGTGCCACTGGGGAAGGGGGGGTGAGCGGCACGGGGGGACTCGGGGAGCAGACACCACCACCACCACCCCCGGCGCGTTTACTCACCGTCATTGTCAAGTCGGGCAGGAAGGCAGGCAGTTCAATGGAGGCACTTGGCGGCAAGATGGGCTGCCGGCGCATGCTGAGTCAGTTCAAGCATGCGCGCTGCAGCCCATCTCACCACCAGAACGCCTCCACCGAACGCCCAGGTGAGGCTTTGCATTGAGCACATAGGGCTCAATGCAAAGCTGCCGCCAGGGAAATTTCATTTCCCTAGCGGCGCACTTGGCCAAACACTGAGCCGCCCGGCTCACGTTCAGCCTAAGTTTGTCCCTGAGTCCCAGAAGGAGTCCAGGAAGAGGCGCTAGAGCGCTCACTGACTGAGCGCTCTCTGCCTCGCCAGTGAAGTTGACATCGGTCCGCCGCAGTGCTCTGACTTCAGCAGTCAGAGCAGCGCAGCATTCCTATGTGCCGCCGGCAGCAGAGACAGAGCGCTCAGTCAGTACGGCACCAGGAGCACGGGGGAGAGTGGGGGCAGGGTACTGCCCCAGGTGCCCCCACACTACAGATGCCACTGCGCAGTGGGTGGAGGTGGGTGTGCACCCGTTCCCACACGTGCACACCCATCTCCAGCAACGGAGCCTCCTCTCGTTTGCTGGATGGCTCCGTGGGTGGGTGATGGGTGTTGCGTGGGAGCACACGCACACACACACACGTCCATCACCCGTGCTGTTCACACAGACGAACACTCATGCCCCCCACACTGCCACACCCATGTACATGGATGTCCCTACACACACACACACACACACACACACACACACACACACACACACACACACACACACACACACACACACACACACAGCAGGGAGAGGGGGGCATCCGGGTAAAGACAGCTATAGTCCAGGTGTAAATAGTAAAACAATCTCAAAGTGCAACATTCAAGAGAATTCAATATTAAATACGTTACTGCTGGAACAGGAAAAGAACAGGTTTTTTATTTGCTGTATTATATTTAGCTTATATTTCTTACTGTTGGCGCTCCAGAACCTCTAGTTATAGCAGTTTAAATCTGATATTGGCGTTCTTCCCTATAAGCTATTTTAATGTGGGTCTTTATAATAGCCTGTGTGGACTGTATTAGAATGTTATGACTTGGGTCAATATGTAAAGTTTTATTTTGGGGTTTTATAATATCTTGTATGATTTATATCTGAATTTTATTTCATGCGTTTTTGATGGTTTTGTAGGTGTATGGAGTACGGAGAAAGCGAACCCAATAAACAGTACTAGATACGCTATTGAATGAAGCAAGAATTGAAGTGAAAGTAGCATGTTGGAATATGATACTGCCAAAAGATACATCTATGCCATCAGACGTATCATAGTATAGTTACAATGATCATTTGAGTCTGTCCACTAGCCATTTCTGAAGTTCTTTATGGTTAGCTTCCAATTTTGTTCAGAAATTATCTATTATCTTTTCAGTCAAAGGTATGAAAGATCAATGGTCACTGCAGCATCATAAAAAGCACAAACAAGCAAAGGCTTCAAATTTGGTGAGAAAGTGTTTTTTAAAACTTTTTACTATCGCTGCTGCCATTGGATATATTCGCCAGGCTTAAATGTGGATGTTAATTTGGACTGAGCAAGGGAATATCTAAACGACATTTTACAAGCCAACGACCTCTAAAAATTAAAGAAAAGCAATTGAAAGATGTTTCAGAGGCATTTCACAGATCAAACCAATGTCTCTTCACAAACACTTCTCGTGTCAACTCACTTCTAGCTAAAGAGAAGCAACTTGCCTTGTAATGAATAGCAACTTAATATAGAGTAACTGGTCATCACCCAACGTTCATATGGAGCAGGCACAAATAGCCTTGCAAGGTTTCATGGAAGTAGAAGCGGTGTTCTGGTAACTAAAGTGAAAAAATATATATATATATATACACACACACAAGTATGGTAGGCCTAAATTAATAGGCTGGAGATCCACTATACTGTTCTGATAGACTAAGATGTATAACTGTTGTATGATCTATTGATTAGACCAAGTTTAAGGAAATTAAAAAGAGCCACAGGAGCTCTATAATAATATAGTTACAGTGACTGCATCCCTGTTAAAGTGACAAAGGATGCAGACACTTGAGATGTTATCCCACTTTGGGCAGCGTTAACATGCAACACAGTGGTTGTATGGCTGGTGGCTGCCAGATATTCACTCTACCCTGGGGTGGGGCAGACAGTTAGCTACCACATGATGTGTCTTCCGAAAAAGGCCAGGGACATATCGTGCGTTAGCATTGTCCACAATGGGATAACACTGTCCAAAGTAGATTAAAGGGCCCGCCTGCCCTGTGGCCGGGCAGCCTTGCTGCGAGGCCGAGTCTGTGAATTAGGCCCAGAGGAGCCCTCTTCCCCACTGCCTAACAGCTGATCGTGGGGGCAGGGTGTTTGCGAGGAGCGTGCTCACCCCTACCACCTGCCCAACAGCTGGATGGGGGTCGGGGAGAAGCATGTGCGCTCCTCTGGGTCCCTCTTCTCTCGATCAGCTGTTGGGTGGGTGGATACATCCCTCCCACCCAGCCAACATCTGATTGAAAGGAGGGGCCACGAGGAGCGCGTGAGCTCCTCTCAGGTTCCATTCCCCCACGATCAACTGTTGGGGGAGGAACACTTCCACCACTCACCCTAACAGCTGCCTAGCAGTAGCAGGCTCAATAATGCAGTGCAGCAGAAGTCCGGGCTTCCAGTCCCCGTTACTTGGTCCAGGGCATGGAGGGGGTGTTGATGGCCACAGGGGGGTAGATCCCAGCTCTCCCCGCCGATCTAAAGTGTGCTTGCCCACCACAGGGCGCATGAGGGGAAAAGAAAGACAATCAGGTCCACCCTAGCTCATGTGGTTCACCCAAAAATTCTACTCGTTATAGAAATCAAGATGACTTATGATATCACTGTGAAATTTGTAGGGAGGATCACTTGGATGAGGGGCAGAACCTGTCCAAATTTCAGCCAGCTCAGTTAAGAAATGGCGGAGTATTGAGACTTTAAATTATGGAGAAAGCAATTTTTTCTGTGGTTTGCAACACTTCGCTGCTACAGAAAAGTTTGTTTTAAGTTATCCGTCTGGAGTTGTAAGAGGTGTCAGAAAATTCAAGTGTGCATTGTAGTGCACTCCTGAGTTTAGATTTTGAAAATCCACCATGTAGTTTAAGTTATGGTATTCTGAATTTCCCATGTTATCCAATGGACAGTGCGATTTTTTTAAGTTATGTCAACTTGACCTAGGCTCCAGGGTGGGACCTTTTTTGTTTTCTCAGGGGCTTCACTTATCCTCCTCTGGGAAGAGAGGGAAGCAGATGGCTGCGCCCAGACTCCTGGAGCCCCAGGCAGGCTGCCTCGTCCCCCTGGCCAGGATCCGATGCTCTGGGTGGAGGAGCCCAATCAAAAGCGGGATAACTTATCCTTCCCCTTGGGACAACCAGGCCAGGCTCCTGGAACCACAGGCTGGTCAGGGAGAACTGGCAGGTCCCCTGGAAAGGGCTCAATGCTGCAGGCGGAGAGACCCCATCCAAAACAGGATGACCTGGGCTCCTGGGTGGGAGTTTGTCGTTTTCCTGGGCGGTTGATTTATCCTCTCCAGGGAAATGAACGAGGCAGGCAGCTCCAGCAAGCCTTGTCTCCTGGGTAGCCTAGTCCACTGGGCAGGGCCCAATGTTCCAAGAAAGAGGTCCTGATCTAAGAAGGGTTGACTTGGCCCTCCCTATGCCCAATGCTCGGGGGACTGCCAGGCAGGGAGCTCCAAGCCAGGCAGGGAGGGCCACATCATACCACAGCCATGGTCGGATGCTCCAGGCAGAGGGACCTGATCCAAAGCAGGATGGCACTTCATCATTTTCCCAGGGGGTTCACTTCTCCTCCTCCAGGAAGGAAGGAAAGCAGGAAACGAGAACTCACTGCAAAGAAGGAATGGAGTTAAGAGGGGGACACGCTCCTTGTAACTTAGGGTGCTTTTAGACAAGCACCTCCAGACCCACCATCCACCCACTATACAAGTTGCAGGGCTGCAGTGGTGCCCGATGGGTGCCCTGCAACATGTATAATTGGTGGAAAGTGCTTGTCTAAAAGCACCCTTAGGTTTGTAGCTACAAGGGAAATAATCAAGTGAGGAAGAATCTCCTAAGTAATATCCTGTTCCACTTCCTCCATCTCTTGTTGTGGGAGTTGAAGAGTTTGTTCCCAGGTGTAAAAAAAAAAAAATTTTTAAAATCCACAACTAACCCAAATCTGTAAGTGACAAATTTGGGGATGAAAGGAAAAGCATGGGGATTTAGTGTATTTGCCTTTCAAAAGCAAGGAAATTCTAGGGAAAGGATTTTTCCAAGACTCAGATAAAACACACTTTCGAAAGAAAAGAAAAACCTCCCCTTGTCTTTATTTCTCTTGGGGGAAATGATTACACACTTAAGGGCCTTCTTCCCCATTTCGAACTCATGCAAGACCTATCCATCAAACTGCACATTGCTATACCAAGAACTGGAAGCCTAGGCTAAGCCGATCCCGTCTTTTGGGACCACAGTTTGAAGGCAAACAGAGTTTTGCAAATTCTCAATTTTGACATCAGACACAGGTTGCCAAGCTTAGACAGAAGACGAGGAAAAGCAGGCATGACATCCCTTACTTGGTTTCTATTCTACCACTTCAGAGGTTTCAGGGTGTATGAGGATATCTATACCTCAAGTGATCCAAATTTGGATTGATGGCTCCCACCTATACATTAGCCTTCAACTCAATTGGTTCCTTAATCATAGCAGCCTTCAGGGAAATTCTGAAGTATTCCCTACAATCAAAAGTATAGAAATAGTCAAGGAAAGTGTTGCCATATCCTCTCATCTGGCACTAGAAAAACATAGGAATCATTCCAAGTAGCACTAACCTGGTGAATCCCTTCACCTCGCATCATCCAAGATTGTTGCTGGACCATCTCTGGGAAATAGAATGTCAACAGTCAAACATGAATTAATAGTATTCTTGAAGAGAATGTTAACAGCTTCAGAGAAATAAATGGAAGTGAATGCATTGATGGTATCAATGGTTGGAGCACAAACATTAGCACTCAGGATGAGGAGACATCCAAATAAGCAATACTAGGAAGGAGACTTGGTTGACAAAATGTTCATATAAGATGAAGATGCATGGATATGTTTGATGGCACTGTGTGGGTTTAGACCTTAGCCAAAAATCTGTAATGGCACTGAACAGTCAGATGAATGCAGACCTCTAGAAGCTTGAAAGAAGTATTGAAGGTATCTAACGAATACAAGGTGAAGCGTTAACTGCCAAATATAGACCTATTCCTATTGGAGGACTTGATTTAACATCTCAAAAGCAACTTCTAACAAGTAAGTTTAAGAGCTCAGAAATGTGATAGAACATGCCAAATCGTATATGGAAAGTTCAAGAGTTCTACAGAAACATCTCTCTTGATAAATTTATGTACTCTTCATTTTCTTTTAATCCTTTTTTTGCTGCCAGTGGGGGGAAAAACCATGAACACAGATCATCAGTGGCTTATGTCTGCGTTGTAGTGTGGTCCAAAGGAACCGACTCCGAGATAAATGGTTAGTCCCCACTCTTATACAGGCTCATTCTGAGCATGCATATGAACTCCGATAGTGATGTAAGAATGCTCCAGCAGCACTGCTTTGCTGCAGGCTCCAATATGGATAAACATGGCAGCCATGCCTCTGAATATTCTAATTGCAGAGATCATATCTCAAAAAGGTATCAAGTTTTTAACTTAGCTAACTTCACAGCTGTTGGAAGCTAGAGCGCTAACTAGAAATTAAAATTAATTTAGTTTGTCCAAAACAAAGTGTAGGTGCATGGAGCCTAAATTATAAGCAAAGTTGTACAATCTCTTTACTGTTTCCCTGGCATACAAGTTAAGACGGAAGCGTTAAACAAGCTTGAGCTCTAGAAAGTGTGGAAATTGCAAGTTAATCTTCACTTTAACTACTCTGTTAAATTAAGTTTGGGGTCTAAGAATATTACAACACCGTGACCTTCAAAGACAGCAAAGCCACACGGGGGGAGGAGACGGTGCTGAGATGCAGAAGATGGACTAGAGGTCCCCTGGGAGGGGATGCAACTACACCAGGGAGTGTGGTCATTCCAGGTTTATCAGCCCCAATGCAGCTGTACCACCTGTCCCCTATTATAGCTATGCCCTCGAGTTATACTATGTATTGAATTCGAACGTATATTTTACTACAGTAATTGAAAAAATGCAGACTTACAGGGACAGCTACGATATTATAAAAGTTATAACAGATTAGAAACAGTAGAATGACTCGCTTCCTTGAATGTTTTTTTCATTTAATTTGTCATCGGGTTGATTCAAACACACAACCCTTCATGTCTGAACTAAAGACAATGATGGCAGGGAAACTCTCACTGCCTCAAGCAACTGGATAGTTGAATGTGCTTTGTTCCAGTTAGTCAACAAGTTAGCACATAATACAAACCTACTCTAAACTTTCAATAATGAAAGGTACCTAAGCACATGCTTGACTTCACTTAAAGTTACATAACATCTGAGGAAACCAAGTTATTTTCAGAGGCTGCCCCAAGAGAATACAAAGGACATAAAAAGTATCACTGATATTCATAACCAATGCATAATCCTATATTCAAGCATCAATCCACTATCCAAGATATGACTACTTGTATATTACCAAAAAGGATAAGATTTGCATTTTATGGTTCCAGTGATTTATTCATAAATGTTATTGCTAACACTTAGCATCTTTTTAGGCCTAGTTTCCTACAAAAACAGGAGATTTCACGGTTAGAATGTTTATGCATGCAGGTGTTTGTCTTTAGTTTAGTTAAAATTTGGCCTGAAGGATCAAAAGCTACGTTTGGTAGATAAGCCGAAGTCCCAACACTGGGAACTCCAAACATTTGAGGGAGATACAGCTCTCTTTGTAACGGAAAAATCTCTTGGGCTTACACTAAGCATCATTTCCCCATTCCAAAATAACTTGCGTCCAGTAGAACAGATATACCACATTTTGCACAGCATGCAAGTATTTTGTTCCAAAAAATAGCCCTGTCACTTATAGATCCCACAATATATGACCTATTTATAACACTTCACTGACTGCTTCTGAGGGAGACAGGATGCAGGACTAGATGGATCATTTTGACCCAATATGGCAGCTCTTATGTTCTCATAAATGCACAGAGTTACCTGGCATAAACTGGCTATTCTACTGGCTAGCCCGTTTTACTAAGTCCAGTATAAAGGGTATAACTGATTCAAAAGTCCGTGATTTAAATCAAAGTAATTTAGATCAATTTGCCATGCTTAGGACATAATTTGAACATTCCTTTCCCCTCTTTGAAAAGATATATTTAATACACAAAAGGAAGTTATTGCAACGCGCTCTACGTGGGGCTACCCATGGTGATGGTCTGGAGGCTGCAGCTAGTGCAGAACATGCCAGCCCGTCCCTTATGGTGACGGTTCACTGTGAGCACATTACACCAGTGCTCCGCTGCACTGGCTGCCTATAGTCTTCCGGGCCCAATTCAAGGTGTTGTTTTTGATCTATAAAGCCCTATACAGCCTTGACCTGACTTACCTGCAGAATCACCTTGCTCTCCACACTCTGGGGGGACCTCTGCGGTCCGCTGGGAGCACCCTTCTCAAGGTCCCTGTGTGGCCCAGGGGGCCACTATGGAGAGGTCATTCTCGGTGGAAACATCTAGGCTGTAGAACTCCATCCTGCGGAGGCTCGGGTAGACCCGGATCTCCCTTCCTTCCACCGTATGTGTAAAATACGGCTGTTCTGCCTGTTTTTTGGTGAGGGAGATGGGGTGTAGGATGGGGTGGTGGTTATTTTTTTTTGCCTTCTCTTTTAATGCATCGTTTCATACATTTTATGTGTTTTTGATATTGTAAGCCACCCCAGGCTGCTTGGAGTAGGAGAGGTGGGGTAGAAAATTGTTCAAATAAATAAATAAATAAATAAAGTAAAATAAAATTCATTTTCCTGCCTAGGATAAAAAGGCAACTGGATATATGCCAGACAAAGGCTAGCATCAGCTTCGCGATAAACATGGAGCTTAGGCAAAATTATCTTTTGCCTAGTGACTGAAGATTTAACCATAACAAAGCCTTTTTACTAACAGTATCCTAGGAACACATAAGACAAAGTGCCACCTTAAATTGGAAGCAATTCATTACTCTATGAATAATCAAAACTTGGAAAAGCAACTAGTAAGAGATACAGTACTCTCTCAAAAAAATAAAAAATAGTGTGGTATCAGCACTATAATATAAAAATATTTATTTAAGGGGACATTTGTTTAAAAAATAAAAGTTTCATTGTCATACCAAAAGCTTCTCTTAGTTGACCAATTCCCACAATATAGGCTGCTTGCAACGCGTTACACAATCCGACGTTAATTTCTATCTAATTTTAGATTGTGTAATGTGGGCATGCACCTTTTCGCATCAGGAAGTGAAATTTATGTGAGTTTCATCATGGATGACAGGGCTGAAAAATCCAGCCTTGTCACTAACAGAAGTTGTACTTAACATTAAATTTGAATGTGCGCATGCAAATTTAACGTTAATTAAACTCACTGAAATTTTGACAGAAGTGTCCCCTTTGCCAGGAGTTGCTAGTGTCGGGTGGAGAAAGAAGGGAAGGAGGATCCATGCCTCTAGCAGCTCTCAGCAAAGGGCCTTTGGCTGAGCACCGCTTCCCTAGGGGGTTCCCTGGGACTGAGGTACGAGTCCCCAACCCCTCTCCCCATGGAACCTCCTAGGAAAGTAGCACCCAGCCAAAGCCCCTTTGCCAAATGCTGCTAAAGGCATGAATCCTCCTTCCCTTCTGTCTCTGCCTGACACGGTCAAGTGCTGCTAAAGGGGCTTTAGCTGGGCGCTGCTTCCCTAGGGGGGCACTAGGGTACAGGTGCCCAAGCCCCCCTCCCGGCAGAAAACCCCCCTTGGGAAGCGGAACCCGAGCAAAGCCCCTTTGCAGAGCATGGCTAGTGTCAGGTGGACAGTGAAGGGAAGCTCCCTGCCTCTCCAAACTGCTAGCAGTGGCCTGCAAAGGGGGTTTGCCTTGACACCACTTCCAGGTTCTCCCCACACCGAGAACCCCCTAGGTAAAATAACATTTACTGGGTATTTATGTAAAGTCAGCATAGATCCCTTATTTATCATAATGGATCCTGGACCCGAAAGAAATTAATGTGGGAAATGCAGCCCATCAGGAATCTTTTGTTATTGCTGGTTTCATGTTAGTTTTAATCTAACACAAAAATCAGCACGTGGGCAAGCCGAATGAGAAGCAGATTATAACCTTAGCTCAGTCAGCTGCAGTTTTGTATTTGACAACATTGATTCCTACTGAGCAGTGGCACCAGGAGAGGCCTCAGAATGGGAGGAGGAAAAAGCTAAATAGGAGAACCAAGCCAGATTAAGCACAGGCCCTGTATTTGCATTTAATTAGTTCTCACTACAACCGTAACAATTTAAATATTGAAAGTCGTTTTCAAGGGTCAAAGCAGAACAGTGTGAAATTTAGGCCCTTTTCACATGAGACGCCACCACTTGCCTACATGGGCGAGTGGGTGGACAATGGGGTTCCGTGTGACAGCAAGTGGGGGTGTGTACATGCGCGTGCCTCCCATCTCCCACGCATGGAGGTACTGGGGAAAACGGAGGTACCTCCGTGCGCGGAGATGGGTGTGCGTCCGTGTACCGGACCGCACACCCACCACCGCCTTCACCCATCCCCCATGGGCTGTGGTGCCCTTGTTTAAAAAGGGCCTTAGGGACCCAAGTTCGCTGCATTTTCCCCATTGTTGTCAATGGAGGAAACAAAATGAACATGAGCCGCTGTTTGTATTCCACTCTCCACCCGCACCTCCTCTACCATCTTCCATTCAGGTCTCCTTTGATGTGAGCTCTCTCTTTTCCACCTTTTACAGGACAACTGCTAAAACAAGAGGGAAGGAATTGACATTTGGGAGCACATTTTTACTCAAGAGGTTTATCAAGGAGTTAAAACTTGCAGCAAGTATGTAGTAATATTTGCCTCATCCTTACGGATGATTGGCCATAAGCAGTCAGGTGACATGTACATTTTAATTGTTTACTCCAAGCAGCCAGAAAGATGGATGTTTAAAGAAGGGGAAGGGAGAGAGATGAAACATCAGCATAAAGTCATGAAGAGCCAAGAATAATCAGGAAGTGACAGCCTAACATTGAATTGCTTCATTTGAGTTTTAATAGAACATTCTTTATATAAAGGCATAGTCTCAGAAATACAGGCTCTTCCAAACCCAAAGACAAGTGTGTGGATTTTCTCCTGCCTCAAAAGCAGCAGGTCCACAGAACCGAACACCAACTGTGCCCCTTAGGATATAAGGAACTCAGTTCTCCACTCGGTTCTCCAAGACACTTTCTAAGCTTATGTAGTAACTTGAACTGAAGAGAACCTTCAGTATACACAAGAGATGGGCTATGTCTGGGACAGAGGGAACATCGATTATGAGAATGTGTCTGCAGAAGCGAGAAATGCTCTCTATGCAAGAGATTTCCAACTTGAAGACTGACACGTAGGACTAACAAGCAGTCACCCTACAGAAATGTAGAGCATCCAGAGGAATAGAAGGAGGGAGGTTAGGAAAGGGCAGTGACCCACAGACACTTCTTCCAAGATCATCCTCCACCAAGAAATTAACATTTACTTTGCATCGTCTGGTGAAACTGTGTGGAGATTGCCAGGTAGCACTCTTTTAGAATTCAGTTAAACACCGTATTGGAGTCCAGGTAATAGACAATGCTGATGTGGTAAGGTCTCGCTGATGGGCAAGGCTTGCATTGGTGCAAATAAGTTAACTGTTGTGAGAAAGGTTACTTGAAGTAAAAAGCTATGTTTTTAAAAAACCCTGTAGGTCACACAGATGTTTCAGGTTCACAAGCAGGCATTAGTGGTATATTTTTTATTCACATGTAGTAGGTGGTCTACAAGCTTGTCAGGATAATGGAAAATTCATCTTCTCAGGTTGCAGGGCTTAAGTTAAAGGCAGATCACATCTGGGTAGCAAATTATACCCTTCATAAGCAGACCATCTAAATAGGGAGGTGCAGAAGAGCAAGGTCCCAAAGACATGGGGACCGAAGGATGAAAACCACTCCGCTCTGATCAGATCCCTGAATAACTTTGGAATGCACAGGAAAAGGAGCCAACTCAGGAAGGGCATGCCAAGCCGCAAGTAGGCAGTTTTTACAAGGACATCCCCACCCCCGCTCGGTGTTCAGGCGGGGGGAGGGGCGACCGTGTATACAGCTGGTAGTGGGATGGGTGTCCACATGATGTTCACCTGTGTGAACATGGAGCAGGATGGGTGGGGGTGCGTGCACACTCTTGTGCAACACCCACCTCCACCCAGGAGTCCTCCGGAAAATCAGGAGGCGGCTCCATGGGTGGAAGTGGATGTGTGTCCATGTAAATGAACACACATCCCGCAGCTAAACACCCATCCCCTCACCCACCTCCATTTATGTAAAAAGGGCCTTCGAGTGGCTAGAACAATGGGGGTAGCAGTGGGGGAGCTTGTCTGCAGAAGGAGTAGAAGGCTCTCCTCTGGGCCAGTTGCCCAAAAGTCCTATCTGTATCGGTGCCAGTGTTGGACTCCGAAGCAACGTGCGGAGCTCAACCACTTCAGTCCTGCCAGGATTACTACCACTGAGGCAACTGGAAGCTGGCAGGGGTGTTCCCAAGGCAGGATGTCCCTTGGCAAAATGATCCTCCTCCAAAGAGTTGTTTAGATCATCAGGACACACACCAACTAACATTGCCACAGGACGACTGGCACAAAGATGAAAACCAACAGCAAAAGAAGGCAACTGAGAGAAGTCAGGCCTAGGCTTACACCTAGGCCTGAGATTTGACAAAATTGCAATGTGTGGCTGACAGACAGAAACAACCAGACTACCAAAAGCTTATTTTCTTCAAATCTTCCAGCTGCTGCAGTTTTTATGGCTTTCTGTACCACCCATATCTTTAATGCTGGCAAAATACAAATTAATAGTATAGCTGACCCCTGAAAAGAATTCACTGAGTGGTACAAATGCCTTCTGTTCCTGGGCTTAGTTGGTTACTGAGTAAAGAATATGTTACATGTAGAAGCTAGTACTCTAAAATTTTAGAAACCAAATTAAGGGAAAAGCTTTGGAGGCAGAACACTGAATAGCTTAGCCTACTGATGCAAATTTTCAACTGATTTTTTCACCTAAGAAAATCAATAACAAATTGACTACATAGTCAAGTTTAAAAGGGAGCACTGATTAAAATCAAGGGGATTAAGATTTGGTGTGGTATCTACAACACTACGCACAAGCAAGAACCTGTTCCCTACAAGCCTGTTTCATACAATGCAACAGATTCTTACAAGTTTGTTTAAACAAATATTTGCTCTGGAGCCATCAGGTCTGATTCAGTGTTTTTGTTTTGTACCTCCAACGGTGCAATAGCAGACAGATCAGCAAAATAAAACAAGTGCATCATTTCTTTTGCAGCAATCAGCTGCTTCTTCAGGTACACTTTTGGCTTCTTCTATCATATACTTCTGGCGATGGGTAAGCATAAGCAAGGCTTACCCGTTGGGGTAAGCATAGGGGTAGAAATAGGTACACTTTACTGGGCCTGTGGGTCCAGGAGGCCGCAAGCCCATTACCATGGGAGGGGAACAAAAAGAAAAAATTATTTTAGATGCTTGAGGATATTTATACCAACTTATTTCCCTGTTTCTATGTATTTACAGGGTGCCCAGATCTTGTAAGATTTTCTAGAGCCAATCAGAAGCAGTGTTAGAGCAGAACAAGCAACGTTCTGAACAATGGCTGCTGGCCCAGGCCCTCTATAAACACTCAGAGAGGGTGTGCTCCTACAGGAAACTCTAGGTCTTGTAATTTGAGAGAGATTGTTTTTAAGTCTTTCACTATCAGTCAATTGACTATACTGTTCCAAACTTGATCTTACCTGACTGGTGATCGTAATCAGTCCAGTTTCTGTGGCTAAACGACCACTGTTGTGATGTTCTATTACTATCAGTTCCCAGATCTAAAGGATTAGAAGGTCCTACCAGTGCAGATGGTTAAAGTGACTGTTGAACGTTAGAATATTCCGATAAAATTATTTAGAAAAATGTTCTAAATCCGTAAGCGTCACAATTTTAACACCCTCTAGAACATTCTAAACGTACTATTTAAAAACAGCCAGAGATGTGTGCCTCCCTATGTGACATGCACTCTCAAGAACTACAAGTCTACTTATGTCATTTCAGAAATGAAACAGAAGCCTTTCTGTTTCAAAGACCTATTCTGCTCTACCAGTGAGAAATTTATTAAGCAATTTTATAATAGAGGGATAAAATCAATTTGAAAATAAAAGTATGACCTTATTTTTCAAAATTATAGAAGGTAGCCCATTTAAAATTAAATGTATGCGAAGCAATGGGTGCAGCCACGAGCTGCTGGGGTCCAATCCCTGCACTGCCTCATAGTAGGCAAACGCAGTCGCTGCACCGTGGGGCCAACACAGGGACATGGGTAGACGAGCGGCCCGCTTTGCGGGGCAGCCAGGTCACTGCCTGAGGCTGCCACAGCAGGCTGAGGTGCTGGCCACAGGAGCAGGCACCCAGCCCTGTCCCACCTCCCTGCCCTAAGCAAGATCCCACCCCTGGTCATGACATGGCAGCAAGCGACAGGCAACAGCACCCACCACTCTAAACCGTGCGGCGGGGCAAACACAACCCAGCCACACAAGTTGCCCTGCCTTAGGCAGCCTTACCCAATTTGGGGGTAAGGCTGCTACGCAACGCATCCTCAGACTTTTTCTGAGCCGGGGGGAACATCTGGTGGCCACCAACAACATAATCCACTGCATCATGTGGCCCAGCTACCTACAGCGGGTTAAGGCTGCCCACGGTGTGGCAGCCTTCCCAGTCTTTTGTGGTTGCACCGTATGTTGTGGCCTAAGCCAGGTCTATTAAACTCACTTTTAACGGATTTTCAAAATGTTGACTTAATGAGCTTTTTTTGGGGGGGGGGGGGGGGGGAGTTGTTTTTGCTTTTTTCAAATAGCATGAGAGGGGAAACTACATCACTTTCAAAGTCAGCCTCTATAAATATGGCTCATTCTGTCACATATGCATTTGGCAGGGGGTGCCGCTATAGATAAACATTTTATTATTATGTAGTAATTTAAATTCCTGATAAGAGCCACAGCACTCCCATCTGTCTTAAGCCTGAAGAAACAATGACAGGAAGAGTTCTTCCTTCTTACTACTTCCTTCTTTTGGGAGGGACGGGGGGGGGGGAGAGAGAGATAGGAGGTGAGAGGAGTACACTTCTAGAAATTCCCTCTTATGAGAGGGATCCCTAAAGGAGGTTGGCGATAGGCAGACCCTAAAACTTGAGGGAATAACCCTGCTGTCTGTAGTGATGGCTCTTTGCCTTCCAAATAATCAGTCAAGGGGACAAAGGAGATGAAGTACAGAAATGTCAATTTATTCAGGATTCAATCATCCCTTCAAACTTGAGGCCAAGTAGCAGGTGAAGGTGTAACAGCAGAGCCCATCAGCTCAAAGTAAGCTTTACAGGATTTTTCCTATCATACTGTTGTTGCCACACAGGCTGTTCTGCAAGAGGATGCATGAGTATTTGAACTTGAGACAGCAAAGTAACAGTGTCTGTGTTCTGTAAACAATTAGGAAACCATTTTTGAGAGTGCATCTCACCAACCAATTCCAGCAAAGAACTTGTTTTCTTTTATTTCTCAAAAGATTAATCTGTTTTCAGGTTAGAAAAGCCTTTCAAGGGCAGACCTCCCACCTTTGTTCCTGTCTCTTCAGACCAAGGACAGAGTCAAACATGCATACCTAAATACACTGGAAATAGAAAAAGCAACTCTCAGCCTATGCTATGACACCTTAGCCTGCAAAGTCTCCCTAAAGAGGAATGGAGCACCTTTACCACAATAGGACCTTTTATCTTTCCATTAGAGAGTTAATACAGGGCACCTACATAAGGTTACAGAAGAAACAAGCTTCCTCCTTCCCCAATCCAGCTTCTTGCCCTTATCAGAGAATAAATGTTGATCACCTCTTATTTGAACACAGCAACTGAGGAAGAGCACCAATGAATTAGGAAGGCATGTGATGATGAAACTCCATCGGAAGTACCTGGAATGTCCTATTTGCCCTCTTCCCCAAGGTCAAATAACCTTAGTTGTCCAATATCCTTGAAGTGATGGTTGCAAGGCTTATGCACACCATGTGAATGGTTGTGTCTACACAATTATCAAAGAACCAGAAGTAAAAAAATTAAGGGGAAAGCTTTTCTTTTCTGCACAAGTAGAACTACTTGCAGAAAAGGTAGAAATATTACTCCATTGTAAGGAATATTACTCCATTGTAAGTAAATTCGGATGCTTGGCTCAATAAGGTAACAAAACCACACTGACATTAGGGGAAGGATCAGGGCCATACGTACATGCTCACAGCTCACTTCTGTAAAACCATGTCAATGGGGAGCCTCGTCAGAGCCACTGTCTTCAGTGGAGCTAAAGATGAGTGCTCATAAGCAGGAGCATTTGCAGGATGATCTTGTTAAGCCTGAATGGCATTCTGGCAACGTGTAAAGTTAAGACTTATGTCTTTACAGGACATGGCCTTAAAGCTGTAATGGCCAATCCATCCATATTGATAAAGGCTCCATTTGAGACTCATTCCACTATTTTCAAAACATTAAACAAAAAGCTGCAGTGAAAATACAAGAGTCCAACCCAATTAGGTCAAATCCATTACTGTGGGGAGAAGGTGGACTGACCAAACTACTAAGAATCCAGTCCACTTAATCCAGAATGAAATTATTTCCACTGCTGCAAGAGAGACCACTCAGAATTCCAACTCTTTGGCTGGGGGCATGGGCAACTACGTTTCCAGGGTTCAAGAATAATTTTTAGGCCAAAGTCCTGTAAGAATCGCTTTTCAAAATAATCAAGTCTCCAATCATTGTTTATATTGCTAGACGTTGTATTTTCAGCTCTCAGGTCAGTTTATATGACAAGGAAATGAGCTTATTGACCTCTTTCCAAAATCCAAGAACCAATGAACGTTTTCACATTATATTTAATCAACTTTAGATGTGCAACAGTGCAAGCAAGACCAATAATGAGAGACTGTTGGCAATGTGCATGGCATCCAGCACACCTTAAAAACAAAAGGAATCAAAGAACCAGTGAGACATTGAATTCTTTCCTGTTTTAGGTCACACCAAAACCTAGACATTTATTTTAAAGGGATAGTAACAAACAGAAAAGTTTTGAAAAGGAAAGAATACAGTTAAGATACCGTTTGAGGTAAAACTATACAGTATCCAAAGAAACACATAGACATGGTGGATCAGGCATTGCAAGCACATCTGACCCAAAACAACTTGTAAATATGTTTTAGTTGCGTACTTGCCACGACTTATACAAGCCAGATTTTTTACGGAAAAATTGATCATTTTTCTATAGCTACTACCTAAAATTCCATAACTAAAACATCATTATATAGAAGCATTGATTAAATGCAGGGACCTATGCTCACTGTGTTTTTCCTTGGCAGCAATGGGGAAAACAAAGTGAACATGGGTTTCTGGTAATGCAACACAATTTAAAATCACCTCGTATAGAGAATTCTGAATGTAATAATATTTCTAACAATCCCAGGTACAGGCGACTAAGACAAAAAAAATAATCAGAATTTGATGCAAACCACAGTGGGGCAGAAACAGCATCTCATTTTCCACCCACTGCCACAGTGGAGAAACGGGGGGGGGGGGGGGGGGGGGGGGGGGGGGGGGAAGCGGCAGAGGAGACAAACCAAACCAAACCAAAAACAATTATTGCCAATCAGCTTGTGCAAGGATAATCACAATATAACAAATTCACATTCAGCAAAATAAAATATCCGTTCTAAAGGAAATTTAGCTTTTTCAATGGAAATCATGTTTCACCCTCACCCCAAAAAAATCCTTAAACATCATTTGTTTTTTAAAACGTGAAAAAGGGATTCAGATTGGCAGGACACTCAAAACAATTTTTCAGATTTTTGTATAATATTGTTCTCTCTCAGGGACAGATCTAACCATCTAGTCAAACACCTTTGTAGCTGAGCAGTTGAAAGGATCCCAATTCTTTTTAATGGTCTTTATTTTTTTCTTTATTAAAGAACAGCTAAAAGACCAGTCTTCTGTCACTAAAATGGATTATCCAGTCACTTGATGAAACCTCCAAGAAAGGAATATTGCCTTAATTAGCTCAGTTTATCTTATATTTAAATAATATTTTTTTTTATTAAAGAGTCTACTGTACCCACAACTGAATTGTTGAGGAAACAGAAATGTTGTCAGCATAGGTTTACATATATGACCCACTTTTTAGTCCTGAAATTACATGACTCTCTGATTTGTGCAGGGGATCAGTGGACATTGAAATCAGTTTGTATTTTTAAACATATTTTAACAGACTATTTTTAAAATAGGTTGGCATATAATGTAGTTATTTATTTAAATAATTAAAACAGATTTAAAGTAACTTAAAATTAAAAAATAATTTCTATCTACAGCAAGACAGAAAAAATGCAACTGGACTTTCAAATCATAGGAGAAAAATGGTATTCTGGTTGCCAAAGGATCCCAGTAAAGGGCATGCATGGAAATTGCACAATGCGCAATGCAATTGCGCACCCAACCCAGCCTCTCTCAGCCATTACACTAGGGTTGCTAATTCTTTATGTTTGGAAAAATTTTAAAACAGTTCATTGGCTTAGTTTTCATAGCATTATAAGCTTATATAAATACTACTGTCTAGCTTTCTTCCCTTGAAGAAATTGACATCCCTAGATAATATTCCTTTTTCTTGTGAATTCTGCCATCTAACTACATTTGTTTAACAGGTTTTAGATAAGAAGAGGGGGCTGGACTTCACAGGCTGAAATACTAACTTTCTTTTAATATAATCACCTAATAAGACATTTTGGGATTGCTTCTTCTGAGCAACTCTCTCATTAAGTAACATCCTCACCTTGTGAACATATTTACTTGTTGTCTCAGTAATCCAGTAGACCCTGGAAGGTAGTAATCACAGAGTTCAGAACTTCTTTTATCACCATATTTTTAAAATATTAAACAAAGAATGCTGTTTTTGCTTCACGTCCCACTTCTCCCCCACAAAATACACAGAAGTATTCAAAATCCAGACTACCAGGAAAATCTGGAGTTGAGGATAGTCAATGAAAAGCTGACATATGGCAATAGCAAAAAGAAAAGAGAACTTTCCTAACTTGCTGATTATTAGGAACAATTAGACTATTTGCTATCAGAAAAACCTTAATGAAATACCAAAACAGTGCTTGCACTCAACAGCTGAAGCTAAATCAACATAATATGGCTATGAGGTTACTGGCAAGGACAGTGCTTAGAACATACTGGTACAGCAAGAGGGCGCTACATATTCAATCAAGAGATGGCAAATTATTTCCACATTCAATTTGAAAGAAAGCTCCCTTGTCACTACTTGTGCTCAAAATAAAATGTACATATTAACCAACTATGATATGCATCAGCTTGCATGTTTTTCAGAAATAGGTTTTATTTGTTGCTGCAATTATCTTCTATAGAACAGATCTGGTTTAAATTATACATTTATTTCAGTTTGACTACAGGTCAAAAGAGAGCAGGCTACATACACAGACAATAAATGTTTCTGTCCAATGTACTTTTTCAGGTACACAATTGCAAAAACTGGGGGTGAGGGGGACACCACCCAGGTGTTTTACAAGCACATTAAATCATTTAAGTGCCCAGGCCCTTCTGAGCCAGCCACAAAGTGACTAAGTAATTTATTCAAATTACCATTGATTTAATTTGCAGTGCAATAATAGAACACAGATTTGATTCCCAATTCAGTGCTTTGACCATTAAACCATGTGTTTCTTCACATCATCAAAATACAAGTAATCATTAACAGACCTATGGGACCCAGGAACGGTTTACTACATGATCCTGGAAGGCTGCAACCACCAATGAAACCCAAATTTCTGGCAAGCCTAATTTCTTGGGGAATTTTTAGACAATTCTCTAGATAGCTTTGAAAGCTAATGATATGAATAGTTTGCATCAACAAGCAGTAGCATATTTAAGGAATCCTTTTATTATTGTTTTCACTACATACCAAGATACTTGAAGATATTAAAAATCCTCACCATGCAACATTAGGAACCAGATTTTGAGTGTACACAACACACATTGTGTCTTAGTACAATATGACTGAGGAAATCCAACACATGAAGCAACATGCTTTCTGGCTCTCTTACTGCACATCACTTCCATTTTGTATATACATACTGGGGGACAATCCAACAGTTCGCACACACTGTCCACAGGCACCGTGCTCCAGCCAGAAGACGCGCACTCAGGTGCACGTGTGCCATGTGTACAGCACTGCCACCCGGCACGCATGTGCACGTGAGCATGCGTGTTCTGGTCGTGCACGGGGGTTGGTGTACGTAGGCCATTGGATTGCCCCCTATGAAGCAACTAACATTAACCGTACACATTTAAACTTCACCTCATTAAGACCGCTATCTATAAAACTCTTTCTATAGCTCTTGGAATTGAGAATGTCTCATGACAGACAAGGCTTACTTCTGAAGCTCTATATCAAAAGGTAAAAATATGATGGCACATTCTTTGCAATGCTCTCTCTAAATTTATGCTGTATTCAGCATAAATTGCCTAAGATTATGCAAACTATTTGCATTTACAGATAAATTATACTTCCTGTATATTTAAACCTTCAAGCCTGCTTAAGATCAAAAACAAGTTTTGTTCATAAATATATAATTTTTATTTGAAAAAAACAGATTGTGTAGTCTTGAAAAGATTTCCCCTTCTGCCCACTATAGGACATTAACCTCAATTTTTAAGGATTTTAGTTCATTTTTAACTTGCAGGATTCCACACTCTAAGGCTACTAGCCCACAATAAATTTCAAAATGTTTTGCATGCCTATTTGAATTCAAAACTCCCTCACATGCCTTTAAGATGTATCATGGTGTACACGGTTTTGCACCTTCAACATTCATCATGCACAAGTAGGAAAATATTTACGAACCAAGTTTTAGGCCTACAGGCATTCATTTGAATGTCTGGCATTTGTGAAGCTGAAGCTGTTTTCTCGCAAATGCATTGGTAATTATTTAAAACTATTTACAAATCTATAAAATGAACAGCACAATGCGGTTAGAGTCCAGAGGTGGTAGTAGAATGGAAATTACTCAGCCTTATTAAAAATACCCCTGCATGACTCAGCAGTTTCATTAGTATAATTGAGTTTCAGATGTTTACCGGGGTGTTAAACAAGACAAGAGTCCACATCAGATGGGTGTCCGCCTGCTCCTTTATTAGGTGTTCGCCTCCACAGGCCACGTAGCCACACACACAGCCCCCACTCACTGCGAGATCCCACAGTATGCATAGCCCACCATGCAGGTGACTGTATGACCAAATGTCTGCAACCCATCAATTAGGTTGCATGCAACCTCCTTGCATCCAGGTCCACCATCACGTCACAGGCAAAAAAGAGCTCTAGGCTTTTTTTCCTGCAACTCGAAATTATAGCTGCAGAGCTATAGTTTCCAGCCCCCTCCCACCCGCTTTCACTGGCACACACGCAACGTCCACCTTAAAAGCCCCCCACACCATTTGCAAACATACATTCTCCCAGCTGTTCCTGGCTGTCAGTACGTGATCGATGCTTGTTCTCTCAGGCACTACATTCTCTGTAATGACAGAGCATCATCATCGCCAGGGCTATGGCTCAAACTGACAGCCAACACCAACACAGCTACAATCACTGTCCAATCCACCATAGCCAGATCCTAAGCACACCTTCCCATCTCCCCACCGAGAACACTCTGCCACAGTCGGATCCACGGAAAGAGGATCAGAAAAGAGTACCTCTGCCCATCCTGCTAGTCAAGCTGCCCCAAAAGGAAGAGGCATAAGAAATGTTTTAATGTTTCTATTTTTCATAATCATGCTTTCTGTGCTTTTTTGGATGGGGGGGCAGAGAATGGTGGTATGGCATGACAATAAGCCACTTTAGGGACTGGGGATTAGAACAGAAGGGGGCTGCAGAGGCATCTAAAACAGGGGAGCACTGGCCATGCACTTGAGAGTGGGGAAGAGGGGGCACTTAGGGAAAGGCCGGTGCACCCCAATGGGAAAAAGCCTCTGCCAAAGTGCAAAAGGAATGGCCATAGGAAAACCACAGGCAAAGGCTGGGAGCTGGTCATTTGTAGAGTAACTGCCTGTGCCTCTGCGCTTTTTATTGACATTTCCAGACCAGGCTAGCCTGTGAACGCCAATAGGAAACGCAGAAGCGAAGGCTTGTAGCTGGCTACTATTTATTTAGTCAAATTTTTATGCCACCCTTCCCAAAGGCTCAGGGCGGCTCACAAACCATAAAAACAATAGAATACAACCCCTCCAACCTTCCCACAACCCCCCACAAAACCCAACCAATACCACCTTCCCATTTCCCACATTCAACCCCCCCTTGCATCCCTAACCCAACCACCAAACCCCCATCCCCTATGCCCGCCCACCAAATGCCTTTACAAATAAGAAGGTCTTACACTGCCTCTGAAAGATGCTCAGGCTCAAAACAAACTTCCGGGGGAAGGGAGTTTCATAGCATTGGGGCACACAACAGAGAACGCCTTCCTGCAAGCCCTCATCGTACAAAACAGACTAACATATGGTACCTACAGGGAGGCGCTCCTGGCCGATCACAGGGGATGCAATGGGACATGGAGGGACAGGCAGTCTCTCGTACATGTGGCCCAGACCGTTTAGGGTTTTTAAGATCAAAACCAGCACCTTGAGTTGTGCCTGGAAAGCTATAGGGAACCAGTGCAGACTTCGGATCACTGGTGTAAGGTGCTCCCGGCACCTTGCCCCCAAAAGGAAACGAGCCGCCGCATTCTACACCAGCTGCACCTTCTGAACAGTCATCAAGGGCATACTATAGGAATACCAATAAGGAACACACAAGGAAAAGTTGCCAGCTGAGTGCTAAGGGGGAGGCGGATGGGCCAGAGGGGGAAACAGTGACAGACAAGAAACATTAAAGCTTTTATTGATACCACAAAAAAATAATTTAAAATAATTTGCTTTGGAGAGCAACAGCCGGAAAGAAAGAAAACTGTGGTGGCTGCTTCTTCCCATGGTTCGCCGCAGCTGTGAATCATGCCAGGGAGCAGGATAATGAGAAGGGGGTGCGGGGAGCATGGCAGGGAAGAGCGTCTGCCTGTTTATTAGGCTACTCACACTAAACCTACGCGTAGGGGCTGCACGGACGCACAACAACTACATATCAAGGGGCTGCTAAATTATTAGGCTCTACACGCTAAACATGAGAGTGGGGGCTGTGTGAACCAAACCCTGACTCCAGCAGGCGATCATCTCATTTGTTAACAGCTTTAATTTAAGAGTTAGAACCTCAAACTCTAACACATACGGCATGTAAAAGAGTGAACAGAAGAAACTGGATAATGAATGACCCAGCTTACCTTAGTGTATTGGTATTTCTATTTTCCTGGTGTTCAGTGAAAACCACATGCTACCATTGGTTTTCAGAAAATATTAACAGTAACCCTAAATTTAACGTCAAGGCTAGCAAGTTGCTTACATCTGGGTCAGGGGGGGGAAAACCCTGATAAACTTGTAAGGAGCTATGGAACACTGTGCTTATTAGAAAAAAAGTATAAAAGGGCAAAATAATAAGTAGAGAAACATTGATAAGACAAGCACAATAAAATGTGATGTATATGAACATCAATATGTTATCGGCAAGAGAAGAGATCCAAAAAGAGTAACAAGCGCATATGAGAGGACAGAAAAAGATTCCTACCTTTAAACCGACTGCTATAAGATCTGTAACAACACTGTATGAAAAAATGAAGAGAAAATGGAAAAAGTTAGAGAGCAAGTTATTGCAGAGGCAGTGGTAAATAAGGTTAAGGAAGAAAGGAACACATTTATTATAATGTAAATTATAAAAGAATGATGAGCTATGGAATGTTTTTGCAAAGAAAGCTGTATAGTTTAGTAACAGTATGAAAAAAGCAAAGTTTTAGTGATATCAAAAATGCCCTGGTACTTCACTGGATAAAGTATTTATACACAATTTTGCTTAACATAATTCCTTCACACACAAGATAAAATGAAAATAAAATTGATCAAAGTTTTTTCTCCCCTACTCTCCAACTGCAAGTATGGATCAGATTTCAAAAACTTTTCAAGACATGAATCTACATGTGTCCAGATTTTCAGCGTAGAAATAAAGTTTAAAGGAAAGGACCAAACACCACACACATCCCAAAAAATATCTACCAGCTGCTTCTAATTAATCCTGCCTTTCCTTGGGCCCCAGCTTCAAGGATGTCAACCTCATCCTGTTGAGAGGGTAGAGATCAATATTTTTAAACAGCGACTCACTGAGTCGTTATTCCCAATGCCAGTGTTAAAAAAATAAATAATAATAATAATAATAATCACAGACCAAACAATCACAAGATTTTCCTAATGAGATTTTTAAAGTTTTATTTTAAAAGATTTTATGCCTTCAAGTAAACTCTTTCAAGCTTTTCTCCACAGGTGCATAACTAAAACATGTTTTAGATTAAAGCCTCTGCTTTGCTTTTAATCACACAATTTCAGATGTTGGGACTTTAAGGAAAACATCAGATCACAAGACTTGAAAAAAAAAAATCTTGACAGCGGACAACTCTGTGAATGAAGATTTATCTTTAGAATTAAGCAGAAGGGTTCAGGTGCTACAACACCTTTCTTTGCTGCACTGTCACCACCTATCAAATATGTTCTTTGGACATTCCGGCACCAACACTTACGTGAACGCCCACAGATAAATAAAAACAAGTCCCACATATCCCATGTTCTCAGGCTAATTCTCCTTTGTCCTTCATACAAAGAGTTCTTGCTAATCCTATAGTTCCATATTAGGAGTAACTCGTACCTGCTTTCTAGGTAGGCAGCCCAGGCCACTTGTATTCCTCAAAGGGTCCTAGAGGCTTCAGGACAAAACGGTCCTAGATTTATATCCTTAAGAGCCCAGGAAAAGAAAACAAAGCTCCTAGCTCTCACCCTTCCCAACTTCCAGATAGACCCCTTTCTTGTTCTGGAAAGGCAGTCTAATCCCTTTCTGGCTTCAAACCTTCTCCCTGGAGTAAGTTCACTCAACACTGCAATAGGAGGTGTGCACCCATGTTATTTTAGTTATTTAAAACTTTCATTTTCGTTTTCAGAAATATCAAAGTTTTGTTTTCATGTTCGCTTGCGTTTTTGATTTCCATTGCTTTCAATGGAACAAACATTTTCGGCTGTACCTTTGTTTTCATTCTATTTGGATGAAAACTGGAATCATTGTACCGCCCGTGGAAGGCATTGTGTGTACAGAATTTCAGAACTATTGGATAAAGGAATCCAATTTTATAAGCAGTTGAACTATGTTATTTTGCAAAAATCTGCATATACATTTGTGGCTGTAACTTTTTTGTCTCCCACCTAATGTGGATGAAACTTGGATGTTTATACCCCTCCCCATATTAACTACCTATGTCAACTTTCAGAAGGATTGGATAAACTGTCCTGGTGGTATATGTAATTAACGTATAAACGTATGTCTGACTAACATCTTTTTAGTCCAACCAGTATACATGAAATCTGGCAGGGCTGCATCGCACACCTTCAGGATCACCTCTGCCAAATATCAGAAAGATGTAATAAAATTGGGACCCTTTATAAGCCTGGACAGCATGTGCAGAGAATGAGCCTATGCCAGGGATTCTCTTACGTGTCACTGTGGTATAAGATCTGTTTGTGATGCCAATTGGCCAGCAGAAATGTCAACCAAATATCCTCATTCTGTGCTGCGACCTCCCAACTTCTCTCCTCCACTTGTTACTGGGAAGTTGGAAGCATCTGTTTAGGAAAGAGTCAATAGAGATTCTCTCATGTTCTCTGTCACAGTGCTGCAGGATGCGATTGTGATAATTGGCCAGCCTGGATGTGTAAACCATGTCTCCCGGAAGGATGCCATGTCTTCAGGGATGCTATCCCGAAGTCCCATTTATGTCCCTTCTATGCCTGCCTCCCTATGCCCGTCTCGAAGCCACCACCAATAGGTCTTGTAAAGCTGAAAGTATTCAGTAACTGGCCAGTGAATGTGCCCATCAGTCTGTTGGGTTGCTCCCCATCCTCCCTCCTACAGCTTTTCCCTCCCCCTGCCATGCCAGGTGCCTGCCTCTGACTGGCACTGCATGTGCTGCTATTTATCTGAATAATGGTCTTCAAGGGGACAACTTCAATGGCTTATATAATTGGGGCCCTTTATCAAATTGTCCTGTAGTTTGGCAGAGATGACAGGGAAGGTGTGGGATACATTCCTGCCAAATGTCTTGTAAACAGGACGGAATATAAAAGTGTTCTAGTCAGAAATTAATTTTCAAGTTAACGGCTCTTCACAACCTTGCTCCCTCCCACCTCTCTGTGCTAATTTCCCTCCGTACTTCAGTCCGTGAACTCCACTCCTCCTCTGTCCCGTCTCACATCCTCCCATGCCTTCCCTTCTCCCTAGCTGCCTCCCATGCCTGGAACTTCCTCCCTGCCCACATCTGCCTCGCCCCCTCGCTTCGTACCTTCAGATCCCTCTTCAAGACCCACCTCTTCCATTCTGCCCTCCCCGACTCCTCGTTCCCCTCTCCTAACTCCTGCTGATACCTACCATCCACTACAATCTGTTACCTGAGGTCTGTGTACTCGTATCCTCACCACATGGACCAATCAGTCATCATTTTCAATGTAACCAAGCCAAGTACGTGCACCTGAAACCTCGCATCTTCGTGCATGTTACACTCTTTGTCTCTCCCTCGGTTCCCCTTCCTTCGTCCGTCCCCCCCTCCCGGGTCTCTCAGATTGTAAGCCCTAGGACAGGGACCGTTTCTATTCCATTACTTTGTAAAACGCCATGTATATTTCTGGCACTATATAAATGCTTGCTAACAACAACATCGAGATCCTTTATCTAATCTTTCTGAAATATGGCAGGATTGGTAATCTTGTGGAGGGACATAATATTCCAAGGTTTCATGTAAATTGAATGGAAGATAAAGAAATTGCAGCCAGGAATGCGTATGGAGCTTTTCTTAAAACCACAATCTTCAATTGCTTTTAAAATCGGTTCCCTTAATCTAATCTTTCCATAATCTGATACACATATTGTCCTCCATAGGGGGTACAATCTCTCCAAGTCTTATCAGAATTGAATAAGAAACACAAAGGTTATAGCTGGAAATACGTTTTTCAGTGCTTTCCCATTATTTTAAAAACAAAAATTCGTTTTTGTTTGTTTTCGTTATTTGTCATTTTCGTTATTACAATAACGAAAAAGAAAATCAAAA
This sequence comes from Sphenodon punctatus, assembly GCA_003113815.1. Taxonomy (NCBI): domain Eukaryota; kingdom Metazoa; phylum Chordata; class Lepidosauria; order Sphenodontia; family Sphenodontidae; genus Sphenodon; species Sphenodon punctatus. The sequence goes on along the minus strand of QEPC01005594.1, from coordinate 4,227,265 downwards.
ATTTCATTTTTGCTATCATAACAAAAACTAATTGCACACCCCTACCCTGCAAGTCATCTGCTCTCTGGGTTTCACAGTTACATCTCTCACTGACCTTGCTCCTACTTAACTGTCTGTCTCCTGCCTTTCCCCCTGCACAACAGTGCCCAAATATCCACCTATTTAGGAGAAAGCAGTGACCTAGAGCAGAATTGTAGCTACCTTAAAAATCCTTTAAAATGGCCAGATGCTGCAACTATGTGCAACCCTCAATCCACAGAACTTCAACTGATGCCAGTGGGTGGGTTCAAACAAACAGACACTTCTTTGTAGCTGATACCTTAAATCACTTTCTGAAGTTAAGAGCACTAAATCAAAGTTATTCAGGAGTAGGAAGAGAAGTACAGAATTCTGTAAAATTAGGAGTATATATTCCTCTTTGCTTTTTACTTTGAAGTAACTAGAATGTGAATCCTTTCAGTGTTCAAGTAACTGTGTTGTGCCATGACTATTAGGGGGTGATTGTGGAGAAATTATATCATTTTGGAGAATGGTACCTAGATGAAGTAATTACATCACAGTACTTACTGTGGTTAAAAGATAATTGGTCACCTACCTTCGGTGAATTATTCTCTCCCCTGTCCTCCGGATAATCCTCCGATTGGGTAGCTCACCTGTTAGACCGCCAGGAGGCAGAAGAAACTGTTCACTGCGCATGCGTCCCAAGCTATCCTCCTCTGAAGATCCAGTCTGTCACCAAGCCCAAGGACGATGGGAAATTGGACAAGAGTCTCCAGTATTGTAAGGAACAAACTAACAGAGTTTAACAGTAACTTCCCCCTATCATCCCTGCATCTGGGGAACCCAAGTGTGTCCTAAACTACAACTCTAACTGGTAACTAGATTAACTCCAGTTTCAGAAGGAAAATTATGTGTGCCCCGCAGCTGTTTGGTAGGGAGGGCCGGAGGATTATCCGGAGGACAAGGGAGAAAATAATTCACTGAAGGTAGGTGACCAATTATCTTTTCTCCCCCTGCCTCCGTCAAATCCTCCGATTGGGATGTACCCAAGCCAAATTTCCTCTAAGAGTGGGAACAGGCAGCACTGGGCGAATCCAGTACCGCTTGAAGCACCCTTCTACCAAAAGCCGCTTCTGCTGACTTGTAGACATTCACCTTATGTTTTGCATAGGTATGTAGTGATGACCATGTGGCCGCTCTACAGATGTCCTCATACGAGGCCCTGGCTTTAAAGGCGTATGGAGTAGCCCACTTCTCACTGAATGTGCCCAGACCTGGAGGGGAGGAACCTTCCCTTTTGCCTTATAGGCCTCCACTATACTTTGTTTGACCCATTTGGAAATGAGCGTCTTCGAAGCCTTAGTTCCCAAGTATCCTGGCCTAATATTAACGAACAATGCGGAAGATGTTCTGGTCCCCCGTGTCCTCGCTATGTAGATTTTGAGTGCTCTACGCACATCCAGTGTGTGCCAAACCTTCTCTTTCGGACGAGTAAGATTGGGACAAAAAGATGGTAGGATTATCTCCTGGGATCTATGGAATAGAGAGTTTACCTTGGGAATAAAAGCCTGATCTAATCACAGGGTAACTGACTGCTCCTGAAAGGAACAGAAATTTTCCTCTATTGATAGGGCCCCCAGTTCGGATATCCTTCTCGCCGAGATGACGGCTACTAGGAAAGTCACCTAAAGCGATATAAAATACAAGGAAACATGTTTCAGGGGTTCGAAAGGGGCCCTAGTATAAGAGCCTCTAAGACCAGGTTTAAATTCCACGAGGGTTCGGGGAGCAGATGAAAGGCCGAAGGGAAGGGCCTTGAATTACCAATGCGCTCCCTGGTAACAACCTGAGCCACTTTCTGTGTGGAGGCCATATGGGGACGTGGAGATACGCTTCCCTGAGATCTAGAGACACCAGCCAGTCCATTTTCCTGATACTCTGGCAGACTGATGCCAATGTCTCCATCTTGAAGCGCTGTCTCCTTACGTGTTTGTTCAACACCTTCAAATCCAGCACCGCTCTCCACTTCCCCAGCTTTTCGGCTACCAGGAAGAGGACAGAATACAGTCCTGACTCACGTAGGTCTGGAGGCACTTCCTCTATGGCTCGGATTTCCCGGAGTCTCTGGATCTCTTTGTGCATGGCCTCTTGCTTTGTAGGGTCGGTGGATGCCGGGGAGGGCAGAAAACGCCCCCTTGGTTGACTCTGTAACTCTATGGAATATCCCTGCTTTACGCAGGTTAAGACCAAGTATCTGATACCGATGCCTCCCAGGTTCTTGCATAGTCTTGGAGTCTGCCCCCAACCCAGAGTCTCCGCATAATCATGAGTTTTGTTTAGATTGCCCTGAGCTTCTGCCTCTCGAACCTTCCTTGTCTGTGGCTCCTATTGCAGAAAGCAAAATTGAAGGAAGAATCTCTACCGCCTTGGGATTAGAACTTTCAGTAGGGGTAGGAGTTTCCCTTGGGTCTGAAGGATTGGGGACGAAAAAAGTGCTTTCTTGTGCCCACCTGTTGCAGCGTCTTTGGCTTATTCTTATCTGTGGCTTCCGCTAACACCTTGTCCAGGCACGTTTCGAAAAGTTGGAGGCCTTTGGAGGGTCCTGAGACGAGTAGGTTCTTCGCCGTTACATCTCCTTGCCAGGACCGCAGCCAGAGCCTGCGTCTAGTTACGACGGAGCCTGCTACTGATCGGGCAGGCCAAGTCATTGCGTTGGTAGATGCGTCTGCCAAAAAAGCCGTGGCCAACATTATACGTGCGGATAGTGTCTGGGACCTTCTCTCTGAAATCTCGGGGTCCTGCACTTCCTGCATTCATGCCAACTGGGCCCAGGCCACATAGGATGTCAGGATATTAATCTTCAGGGTGCATGCTGAAGAGTCTAGCGTCCTACGCAGAGCGGAATCGATTGCTCTGTCAGTCGGGTCCTTTGGGAAGCAGTCTCCCTCCGTGGGGAAGACCGTTTGTCTTGCGAGGGAAGAAGCCGCTGCATCTACTTTGGGATTCCTGAATAGGGGTTCCTTTTTGCGAGAGAAAGAGTACAGGGAGTCCTGGCTCCTGTTCATCTTATATGCTTTCCCTGGCTGTTTCCACTCTTCCAACACCAATCTCTCAAAAGCCCTATCCAGGGGAACTCCCAGATCCTTTCCGTCGACTGAGGGGATATAATCCCTCTGTTCTTCCTCCTGAGAATCAGAAGATTCCTCCTTAGAGGCCTTCTCCTTCAGCTGGAGGGTTTTTATAACCTGTCTAAGGAATTCATCTATCTGTGCCCCTGGAAATTGCCTATCCTTGTCCCTGGGGTCTGGAGCCTGGTCCCCGATTTCCCCTTCCTACAAACCTGAGGACCCCTGCCTGGAGTCAACGTCAGAGTCTGATCGGAGGTGTAGTTTTTCAGACCTGGTTGCAGCACCTTCCCCCGAGCTCTCCTCCGAGGACTGCGAGGAGGCCAGCAAACGTGCCGCTGCGCTCCCTGGTGGAGCTTCTCTCTTCTTTTTTTCCCGCCCTCTCAGGCTCGGTTTTAGGGCTTTTTTGTTTGGGCCTGGGACCCTTAGAGGGATATCTCTTCCTCCCCGCCTTTGGAGCTCGCACAGTCTATCCAGCGAGACCAAAACCTTCCCCATAGTATTGGCCAGAGAGGTCATAGAGACTACTTGCGGTTCTGCTGTGTGTTCCTCTACAGCTTGTCCCACTGCGTCTCTGACATGACTGGGGGAGGGGATTCCACAAGGCTGTAGAAGTTGCTTCTGGGAAACTCAGAACCCAGGCACGCTGGATCTGGTTGTGGGCCAGGGGACGCCGGACTTCACTGGGTCGCGCCGCAGTTGGAGCCTCCTACTCCGTCTTTTTTTTTTTTTTTTCCTCTTTGGCTCCCCCGCTCCCAGGGAGCTGACCCGGGTGGAAAAGCTGCTCCCCAGACCTCGTCAGGGAGGACCGCTACCCCTCTGGGTCCCACCTTGTCGATTGCGCGCGCTCTAAGGAGCGCTCCAAGAAGATCCGGATGGACGGTCTGAAGGCAGAAGACAGACTGGATCTTCAGGAGGAGGATAGCTCGGGACGCATGCGCAGTGAACAGTTTCTTCTACCTCCTGGCGGTCTAACAGGCAAGCTGCCCAATCGGAGGATTTGACAGAAGCAGGGGGAGAAATGCTATTTGTCAGAAAATGCCACAAGTTTTGCAGAAAGAACAGACTAAACCAATTTTATGCTACAACTCAATTTTAGTAACTTAGTATTTACTCAGTACTTTGCAATATTAAGCAGAGAAGATATGTTCATATTTACCGTTGTCCTTTTTTCAAGTTTCCCTACAAATCTCCACTCCCTTTCACAATAGCCGTGTCTTACCCTTTTCCTCCTTACAGCATCTCACAACCACATTCCATCCATTTTAAATTGTTGGCATTGGTATCAATGCCATCACCAAACTGAAGTATTAATTAAGAGCACGCCAACAAGCAGGGGCGTTCAAATTTCCGAGTCGTTCCAGATTCTCTGCTGCAAAACCTAAAAAAGGTAAACACGTCTAAGAAGCTCTTTACTCCCATAAAAGCTAGAAACTCATTTTAATAAAAGCTTAGATTCCACAGAATCTGATATGCAGCCTACATAAAAACATCATGCAGGCAGGTTTTAGCAGTTCTTGCTTTATGCTCTCAATTTTGCAGTTCCCAACTTCAATGAATATTTTTGGATGTACAAGTATTGCAGGATTAAGCCCTCTATTAAAAGCAGCATAAAAATAAGATTCTAAAATCATCAAAATAACACAACGTTCAATATTTTGGGAGCTTATTTTGAATGAACAGAATGCAATTTGATGGGCTGGGTTAGGGAGGGTTTGGGGAGGGGTTCTTTTATTCTGGGGATTATAGGTTGTTTTAGTTGCTATGTATTTTTAAATGTTGTTAGCTGCCCCGAGATGCTTATAGCAGGAGGGGGTGACATAAACGTATTATTAATAATAATAATTTTCTCTCCCCAATCCTAATGTTGGTAACCGAGGTTAATGTTATCAAGTGGAGGGGATCAAACTGCTCAGTAGTGTTCCTACAGCACAGCAGCACACAGCCCTCTATACCTCTTTCTGCCACCAAACAAGACCACACTATTTCCATGGCAGATAGGACATAACAAGGGCCTTCTTGTTGCTACAAAGGAGGGCACTACATCATCTGCTACTCTCAGGAACAATGTCACAGCCCACAGGCTTCCACGCATAGTGAAGACCTGTGATGTCTTAGCAAGAAAGTTCCAGGATCAAGCATTTGAAGGGCACCCTTGTTACACACTTAACATCCATTTCCATTCTGAATAACTTCTTCCAGTTGGCCAAGCTTCACATTCTCAAAAGATTATGACAAAGGTGGGCAAATGGCAGCTTGGGAGCCACATGTGGCTTTTAGGCATCTGTCTGGGGGCATGTCCGTGCAGCTCCCCTCAAAAGCAAGAGAAGGTGAACCATCATTTCTGCTCCTCGATCCTTCTGGGGGCTGTGGGAGCATGCCTTGCACCACTACTGCTGCTGTCGTAGCCCACCAGACTGCCTAGGAGCCAAACTTTTGATGTGAGGGGAGAAGCCACACTGACCCTTCCCCCAGGGGAACCCCTTTGGTATGTGGCTCTTGGACTTGGGAATTTTGCACGCCCTGGATTATGATTTTCCAGATCTGCTCTCTGCCACAGGGACATTTTTATTCAGCTTGATTTTTAATTATTATTTTTGTTTTTAAAGAATGATTCGGTTGAAGTACAAAAAGCATACTTATCTTCATATTTCTATATTTTATTTTCATGCTCTATTTACTTATTAGCATGGGTAAAGAGCCAAAATATTACTTAGGTCAGAAATGGGTCTTTCACCATCCCACTAAAAATAAGATAAAATTTGAATGAAAACAGGTGAACACATTTTATACAGTCAGGGGCGTGGCTAGGTGGGAATGGGCCCTGGTGCAGAAGACAGAATGGGCTCCCTGCTGGAGCAATCCACTCCAGTGTGTAAATCTACTCTACATGTGTGTGGTGCCCCCAGGCAGATGGGCACTGGTGCAGCTGCACCTGTTTTAGTTACACCCCTGAACACAGTAAATATGTGAATACTGCCTTTTCCCACATGAACCTTAGGACTGGGACACAGTATTCTGAAGCAATCTTGTAAACAGCTCCATTATCCATATGATTGAACATCTTCTATAGATCTTTTTAAAACCAAATTAAATCACTAAAGGAATGGTAAGGTAATGGTTAACAAATCTTTTACTGAATGACCCAATTTGGAGACTTAATATAATCCCAAAACCACAAAGACATACAAAAGTACTTTATTTCAAATATCTATTAGGATCAGGGGTGGGGAACCTCAGGCTCAGCCCAGCCCAGGGGCCAAATGCGGCCCCCGGCAAGTTTTTATGCGGCCCATTTCCAGTGCCTGGATCTGGCCTCTGGATCCAGTCTCTACCCCCAAGCACTGAAAAACTGAGCTCAGGATAATGGGACAGAGGCGAGGGCATGTTCACAAGGGTAGGGGACAGATCCACTGCACAGATCCATGATCTGGGCCCTCTTTTTCTTGAATACACCCGTTAAGCATGCCTGCCCCCAACCTCTATGTGGCCCTCGGAGCTTGTACTAATTTTCAATGTGGCCCCTGGAACAGAAAAGGTTTCCCAGCCGTGCTGTAGATGGACACACCCAACTTGGGGTCACCTCATAATAATCTTTATTTTCATATAGCATGCTTCTGCCATGGCACTCGGGAGCACTTCACAAAGAACTAATTAACAACTTTTTTAAATCCTCAACAGCCCTGTGAGGTAGGCTAGGCTGAGAGAATAATGTGACTGGCCCAAGGTCACCCAGAGAGTTTCTGGCTAATGTGCAACTTGAACCCATGTCCCCGCTACCTCCCAGTCCAAGTACTGTGCACCTATAGCCATTACATCACACTGGCTCTCCGAACTGGCATAGTTTGCACTATTACACCAAACTGGCATAGTTTGGGAAATTTTCTGTCAAGATGACCGTAATTCTGCCTCTCAAATACAAATTGGGGAAAAAGAATGAGACAAGTATTTTGCAAATTAATGCCTCAGTCTGGTTAACCTAGAGTAAAGGATGCTATTTTGGACTGCATTAATGGAAGCATGGTCTCCGAATCAGCAGAGGTAATAATTTAATTCTATTTGCTACTGGTCAAACCTCACCGGGATAGTGTGTCCAGTTTGGGGCACCTCAATTCAAGGACATTAACAAATTCAAGTGGGTTCAGAGGACGGCACCAAAGATGACGGAGGGTCTGGAAAGCAAGGCATATACAGAAAGGCTGAAGGGTATGTTTAGCCTACCAAAAGGGAAGATTAAAGGGAGACATGATAGTCTTCAAATATCTAAAGGGCTGCCACCATGAAGATAACAAAGAACTGCTCCTCATTGTTACAGAGAGCAAGACTAGAAATGATGGATCCAAATTTTACAATGAAGTAGATTTCAGTTAAATATCAAGAAAGCTTTCCTAACACTAATCAGCAATGGAACAAGTTGCCTAGGGAGGTCGTAGGCTCTCCATCACTGGAGATTTTCAAGAGGCTGCTAAAGAGCCACCTGTCAGGGATGTTGTAGCTTTAGTCATCAACATTCAAACAGGGGGTTGGACTAGATGATCTTGAGGCTCATTTCAACTCAGATATTCTCCAATTCTAAGTTTGGGGCATGTCTTTGTTGCCGTCAGGAGTCATGGGATTATATTTGAGTATCAAAATGGAATTACATGAATGAAAGTTTGGGAGCCACTGACCTACAGCCAGCAACTAAACTGTTATAAATAAGAATGGAGGGTTTTTAAGTCTGCTCCTCAAGGCACTCCACCAGCACAAGTCCCACTTGCATGAATGTGGCTTTCATGGACAGAACACCTTCAGGATGGGCACCTTCTTCAATTTACACTAGTAAGAAAACAAGTGGGCTTTTAGCACAAACAAGTGGTATTTAAGTGAATGAGACAGGACCACAAAACCCCCTACCAGATCCAATATTCAGGTCAAGTAAAATTGCTAATGCCTCTATCATGACAGCCCTTAGACAGAAGAGCCCCACTGTGCTGTGGTCTGTACAAGCACATAGTAAAAGATGCACTCGCTGAAAAGCAAAGCAAAAGTTGTTTACTTTTAAGTGGCATTTTTAATTTACATAGAGCAATCCTAGTGTGCGTTACTTTTCTGTTCTATAAGATGTTGACAAGTGATGCACTGTCTAACTGCACACTGTCCAACCTGCCTAATAGTATGAAACAAACCCGTTACAAGTAACACTTAAAAGTTATCTTTATTTCTAAAAACCCCACCTTCGAACACTCCATTTTTACCAACTTTAGACCTTGAAACTGACACAAGCTTTATGTGGAAGTTGAGCCCTTCAATTTCAACAGAGCACCTTTCCAGAGCTCAGCACAGCATATGTGACTTGCACTGTACAATTCAGTGGCTCATGAAGCTAAATTTCTATTAAGTCCACTGCTTTAGGTATCAAAGATATTAATTTTAGTTGCCAGCCCCATCTTTTAAAGGTGTTGTAAAGGTTTCCCCTTTTAGGAAAACGACGGAGATCAGAAAGGGAATAATTACTATCAAATAAGTGTACCACTCTCTAAATGTTTTTCTGTGCAAGCTAATTTGCAGTCATAGGATTTGTTTAGTTTCACCAGTAGTTTCCTCCACTGGGCCATTAAGGGCGTTGAAAGTAGTACACCACATGCTGAGATTAGCATGTGTGCATTTCCTTATGTTTTAAACTGTTGCGAGGGGTATTGATAATGGCTATGGTACAAACGTGTCTATGATTTTGACTTCATGATTCTACAAGAGTCTGCAACCGAGAGCTTGCTGTTATGGTATTTATAAAAAGGTCATTAATTTAACCAGCTATTTTTCAGACCCATCCTATTCAACTGAAGCACCAACTATCCTATACTATCAAAACTAGCCTGTATTACAACTCTGTTTCAGTTCTGATCGTCTTTATTCATGCCTGGGAGGAAAACCCTGCTTAGCTTAAAAACGTTCATACTCTCACCAACAGACGTTGAACCAATCGAGTATAATCTTTGTATGATGTAGCTTGTGAGACTTCCTTTGAACATGAAATTCAATACAGTGCCTCACCTATATGGACAAGAAGCTCCTAAAACATTCTGGAATCAACAGGATGTACAGAAGCCGCACAGACAAAGGAAGTCCAAGGGGAAGCCCCAGAGTAGAGCTGCAACCAGGGTACCTGATGATTCAAGGCACCCCTGAAATCTGGGGTGCCTGAATTGACCCAGTAGTGCCTGAACAGGGCCCGACAGGCTGCTCGATCGTGTTGCCTGGCCTTTGAAAGTGACAGGCTCCAGTCTGGACTTGGAAGTTTCAGAGGCCACTCCACCCCACGCCACCTCAGCACCTCTCACCCAAAAAGCTCTGTAGGGATGGGGAAGTGACAGGCCCCAACTGGGACCACTACAGAAGTAGGCTCCACAGTGCTCTCAGCCAGCACTTGTTACGTTTCTCCAGGTAACGATCACCTTTTCAGGCATCTGGCACCCGACTAGCCCTCTGGTGGCCTGTCATGTGCCCAATGGGGTGCCTAAAAATTGAGGAATTGCCCATAGGTACTAATTTTAGTATCCGATGCAGTTCTACCCCAGATATAAGCCCCTGCAGAAAATGCAATGGTTTGGCAACAGGCCCATCCTTATCCTAATCAGAAGGTTCCTTTTGCATCTGAAGTGGGAACACAGGTCGAGTTTTAGGGACACATAAGGAGGAGCAATCTGGTTTTGAGCTGCTCTAAAGTGTAGGTGATCTGTCTCTTACACGGAGATCTACGATCTAGGATGTTCATCTCAAAGCAAACCACACAACCAACCCATGTCAAACACATCCTCCTCCCTATCTTTCTATACTCATTTCCTACTACATTCCCATCCAGGAATTAGTTCCTACTACATGAATTTCTCACTGCATTCCCATCAATCCCATCCCATCCCCAACTCCTCCTCTGTCCCTACGTTCCCTGCCCCAATCTCTCTCACTACCTAAAGCATCTCCCCCTGCCCCCCTTCTCCCATACTGCTCCCTATGTTTGGAACTCCCTCCCTGAACGCTCTGCTCCCTCTCCCTTGCAACCTTCAAATCCCTTCTGAAAACCTACGTCTTCCATCCGACTTTCCTTAGCTCCTCATCGCCACAGACTGCTTGCTTATGCTTTCCCTATGGTCCTTTCTTTCAGAATTTCATTTTCCCTTGTAACTAAGCTAAGCATGTGTACCTGCAACTTCTCTACTTCGTAAGGTTCACCTCTCCCCCCTTCTCTCTCCTAGACTAAGCCCTTGAGACAGGGAGCTGTCTCATTTATGATTTTACAGTGCCAGGTACATTGCTGGCACTATATAAATGCTTAATAAGATAAGCATAGTGACAAAGATAGAAGGGGTAGCAAGGTGATAAAAGCCAAACACTGATTAAAGTGTGGAATAAATCCTGAAATGAGAATGAGTAGGAATTTACCATGTTTAAGAGGAGACCTGCACTTAGATTCTAGGGAAGAGTCTACCATTCTTTGTAAAGTGCCAGGTACATTGCTGGGGCTATGTAAATGCTAATAACAACAACAACAACAACAACAACTGACCCCTTGGCAATGACATCACCAAAGAACTCTTCCAAAAAAATATCCAGTGTAAATCTTGTAAGATAGTGAGTTTGGAGTCAGTCATAAATCCACAGGAGAGTGCAGTAGTACTTCATTAATAGGAAAGACTGTCCAAGACAGCATAAGCTCTTATATTGTGCAGTAGAAAATCTGATTTCAGGATGACTATCTAGGAAATAACTACAATGAACACCAGAGTTTGAGACCCCTTTTGTAGGCTACTGTTACCACTCACTGCAAGAAAGTAGTATTTGCAGTACCCAAGACAAAGGAATGCAGTAGAGAGGACACGGGGTTTCATGTAGATACCGTGTGCGCCAAAGGAACAGGCAATGGATCCCAACTTTTTGCCCCAGTCATTGTTCCAGACACATTTATTTCCTACGTAAGGGTGTTCATAAACAAGATAACCCACACCAAAAGGGTGTTCAGCCTGTGTTTGCTGCCTGTTTATTAGGGAGATGCAGTTCCCATGTGCCATAGAGCCTCTGCTCACAGCAGTCCCAGGGCATCTTGGGCCCAGTGTGTGGACCAATCCTAGTTAATTTTCTCCCACGTGTCCACCTCCATCTATTAGGGTGGGCACAGCAGCCTCTGCATGGACAAAGCACCTACAGCAGTCACAGCAGTCAAAGCAGCGAGCGAGCTTCACCTCTCTGTTTGGTTTCACTTTGGAGCACTCAAAAGCAGCACTCCAAAAGGCAGAAAAACCCGAACACCAGGAAGCAAACAGCAGTGGGAGTTTTCTGGACACAAAATTCCCCGTGGCTGCGAGTCATGAGGGAGGGGGTGGGAAAAGCATGGTGCCTGTGTATTGGGTTTGCTGCACAAAAACCCCTGAGCAGCGGCTGCCCGAACCAAACACAGGACTCCTGTGGGCTACCATCCATTTATTTTCACCCTTCGACAAGCAAAATGGTGGTCGTCATTGAAAAAATACTTAGAACCAAACTATTACATTTTGACTCATTTGCAAATATGCACAGCATCCAGTCCAGTTTAAAGAATTTTCTTGAATTTTACTTTCTTCCAGAATAAGCTAAGAAATGGGTTAGGAGTGGGAAAAAGCAGGTAAACATGCAATGTACTAGAAAATGCTTAACAGCAAAGGAGATGAAGAAAAGATCAGTTTTAAATCAGAATACTGAAAAACATTGAGGTGTTAAGTGCAGTGATTCTCCCCCCCCACACACACACACTTTTCAGAGGTTAAATGTTTTAAGTTCACAAGCAGAATTTTTTTCTTTCAAAAATAAGATTGTACATTTAAAAAATGAATTTTCAGTTTTAATTTTTAATTAAAAGTTTAACTTCAGTTTCAGTACTTTGAGTATGATACTCACAGCTAGTAAGCCTGTTTATTTGTTCAAATGAATATTCTTCAAACACAAGAATTTATATTTTTAATAATGCCCAATATCTATGGTGAGCTTTATCTCCTTTTGCCATTTTGTTTTTTAAAGTTTCCTACAGTCTTAATTGATACACATTCCAAAATATCATTTATATAATCTTCATAAGAAATGACGCAAATTTCCTAAGACAACATTTTTTGAAAAAGTTAGTGGTCAAAGTTCAATGAAGTATAGGATTGTTTAGTGGTTAAAGCCACAACAGCTGAAACTGTCCAATCCTGCCCAAAGGCACTAGTCGCTTTGAAAATAAGGTTAGGAGATGCCTGGCATGTCTTACTACAAATGCTTTGCTTTGAGTACATGATTTTTATAGAAAGCTTTGACTTTCCTCATTGTTCCTAGTTAGTGTGTGTTTGTTACTTACGGCTAAAACGCAAAAAACCCAAAAAAACTAGTTAGTGATGTGGTGCTGTATTGCCCACAATTCTAAGGCCATAAGACAAGACTAAATCCAAAACCAAGCCTCATTCACAATAGAGATTACACAAATACTATTAGTGGCAAGAGCTGCAGTTTGTACATACTGTTTCACCTATACAATTGAAAAATGACACCAACATAAAACTTGTCATTTAAAAAAAAAAAAAATTTGCAAAATTATTCTTCCTGCTCTTGATGCATTAAAGCAAGAAAAAGATGAAGTTACTATACACAAGGTGTTGACAAGCATTACAGATTCCAATTAGCTACTGTAAGTCTTCGTTCTTAAGAACTAGGACAGACGTCATTTTATGCTGACAAAAAAAGACAGCCTCTTCCCTTATATTCCATTCTGGCCTCTGAGATCAGTCGAAGGCACCTTCTTGCGAGTACCTGTGAGGTTCATACAATGAGGACACGCAGACAGGTGTTCTCAGGCGCCTACTCCACATTTATGGAACTCTCTCTCCTTGGAGAGCCGCCTAAGCCTGCTTAACTTTCAGAAGAGATGCAAGACCCTTTTGTTTGGCCAGATGGTTGGCAGGCTGGGATAAGATGAAGGGATTGGGGAGAGAGTTGGTAGGTGGGGTTTATGGTCTCTTTTTAATAAGTAATAATCAAGCACAACAGGACTGGCTTTAAGAACGTAAGACATGCCATAGTGAGCCAGACCAATGGTTCATTCAACCCAGTATCCTATTTCCAACAGTGACCACCTTCCAGTGTTTTAGAGAACCAAACAGGTCATAATGGAGCGATCCATTCCCTGCTATTTACTCCAAGCTCAGTCAGAGATTACATCCCCCTACCAACTTCACTAATAGCCATTTACAGACCTATCCTCCAACAACTTATCAATTTATTTTTTAAGCCCAGTTACATTACTGACCTTAGCATAATCCGGCAACAAATTCCACAAGTTAACTGTACACCAAGTGAAAAAATATTTCCTTATAAGTATGTTTCTGTTTATTTTAAGTCTGTTTCACCTAGATCTATTATATGAGAGGCTAAATAACCTTGCATCTACTTGTTCCTCTTGTAAGTTTTCATCATATCTGCTTTCAGGTCATCTCTTCAACCCTAACCTATTGAGCCACTTCATATAAGGAAACAACTCCATACTGATCATTTTTGTTGTCCTTGGGTGATTTCAGACGTGACGAATCCAAGATTCACCACGCCTGAGTGGCCACACTGAAACACGGCCCGTGTTTGACTGTGGTCCACATCTGTTGGCTCGTCGCCAGACGTTCACCACAGTCAAACGCGGACCGTGTTTGCATTCACCACACTTCTGGACCCAAGTACGCAAGTGGGTCCAGAAGTGTGGTGAATGGCCACCACAGCAGGGATGAGTGAATCGTAAAGTCTGTTCACTCACTCCTGCCGGTGGTGGAATCCATTCCCCCCTGACCGCGGTGGCGAGTGCCGCCGGATTGGCTGCTCTCGCTGCACGTCCGGCGGGGGGAGGGCCGTTGTGGAACGCAGGGGGCATGCTGCACCGCGCGGCCCCGCCCCTATCGCGATCCACGGTTCACCAACAGACGTTACGGCGGGCCCCATTCATCATGGACCGTGGTTCGCCAGTCCCTGCGGCCCGGGGTGAAGGGTCACACGTCTGTTGGTGCGCCCCTTCACCCCAGGCCGTGGTGCAAAACACCCCCCGGCCCGTGGTGAATGTGGCCCGCTGTAACGTCTGAAATCACCCCTTATCTATACTTTTCTAGTTCTACGATATCTTTTTTGAGATGTGGTGATCAGAATGGCACACAATATTCAAGTTAAGTTTGTACCACAGGATTATACAGAAGCATTATTTTTCTGTTTTATTCTCTATCCTTTTACCAATAATTCCAAACTTCTGTTAACCTTTTTGTCTGCTGCTGCTGCACATTACCTGATGTTTTGAATGAACTGTCCTAAGATCCTTTTCCCAAGTGGTAACACCTCATTTAGAAATCATTTTGTATATGCTGGGTTAAGATTATTTTTCCCTATGTGCATCACTTTGCACGTGTCTAGTCATGCAAGATGCTCCTGTAATTACGAGGTCACCTTGGTTTTAACTATCTTTAATAGCTTTGTCTCATCTGCATATTTGATAACTTCACTTTTCATTCCCCCTTCCCAGATCATTAATGAATATACTAAACATCTGCAGTCCCAGAACAGACCACTGGGGTACCATGCTGTTTACTTTTCTCTATTGTGAAATATGACCATTTAGTCCTACCCTTTGTTTCTTATCTTTTAGCCAGTCTTGTCCATTCCTGTTCTTATCCGATGACTACTTAAATTTTCTCAAGCCCCATTAGGGCCCTTGCTCAACACTTTCTAAAAATCTAGATACACTATGTTCACTGAATTAACTTGATCCACATTTGCTGACATGCTCAAAAAATTCCAAATAGATTAGTGAGGCATGACTTCCCTTTGCAAAACCCATATTGGTTCTTCCCCATCATGTCATGTTTGTCAATAGATCTGATCATTTTTTGCTACCAGTGGTTGCTACCAATTTGGCTGGTATGCATGTCAGACTCACAGATCTGTAGTTTCCAGAGCCACCATTGGTGTTACATTTCAGGTTCAGAAGCAGATTTTAGCTATTGCATATTTAACAGCAGTTCTGCAATTTCATATTTGAGTTCCTTCAGAATTCTTAGGTGAATATCTGGTCCTAGCATCTCATTACTGTTTAATTTACAGTCTACTCTAAAACCTCTTCTAGTAGGAATGGGACTCTGGGCAAAATTTCTGTTTCGGTTCTCATGTATTTCGGTTCTTTTTCTCTGTTTCGATACTATCGGATCTTTTGCATTGATTTTTGTACCGGATTTTGAACATTGTAGTTTTTCAATGGGGGACAAACCATAATGTTAAAAATCCGGTACAAAAATCAATGCAAAAGATCTGATAGTACCAAAACAACGAAATTTCTGATTAATCCAAAATGGCCATTTTCAGGTACTTTCGGTTTTATCCGAAACCGAAATTCCCATCCCTATCTTCTAATTTCTAAAGAACTGTCACAATTCAACTCAGACACCATTAAAACTTTGCATTAATATTTTGAACCTATTCAATGCTAGCTACAGCAATAGTACATTTTGCTCATGAAGAAGTTTGCTTTTTTTTAACTGTGTTCATTTAAGCAAGTGTCACTGAAAATCTATTATATGCACGAGTTTGCAACACTGGGGTGTTATAGTGGACTCTCGTGTTCCACAAGACACTTAAAAGAGTGACAACTTGAGTGTTCAGATCAAGACTGGCTTACTTACTAAAAGACATACTCGAGCCAAATACAAATTAGTGGCTTCATGTATTCATCATCTAATAACTCTGGAAAATTCAGTTGGCCTGTGTTATGCATGAGGTCAAAATAGATCACAATGGCACTTTCTGATCTTAGAATCTATGAAATGCTATCGAGTGCTTGCTGGACTGATGCCTTCGTTGTGATTTTACAGAAAAAGTGTTCGGAGTGCATGGTCAAGAAAGATACTAATTGTTGGCTATCCTTGTGTACTGCAAACAAATTATGCTTTCCAAAAACAAAAAAGTGTCAATTTCTACAACCATATGCTGTAATAGCTGCTGCAATGATGTGAATTCGTCTAAAAATTAAGAGCCTAAAAATTTCATGCTTGATGCAAAACAAAGATTCGAGTCAGAGTTTTAATTAAAATTTTGATTTTTTTTTAAAAAACCCTCAATTGTCATGCTTACAACATAACTGTGAATTGAAGCAGTCCATTTAACAGCACTCTATTTAAAAAGTAACACAAATAAACAAAACTCAAGCGTTACCAAGAATATTTTTATGATTTAGCACAACACCTTATTTATTTATGTATTTATTTATTTATTTAAAAAACACGATTGCATAAACACAGGGCTGGCTTTGATGCAGCCCCTCACCTATGAAAATCAGGAATAGCTACAAGCCAATCTATGGAATTCATTCGTCAGTGTAAAACCTAAAGTGCGGTTTTGACAAGTTTGGACGACACCGTCAAAATACAAACCCCTCATCGTATTTTAAGACAAGATCTGGCTCCATACAGAAAACTAAATTACATTACAGACCTCCGCCCCTTAACTTGGAAGTGTATTTGATTCTTTAAGACGACGCACGTCCGCTTCCTGGTTCTCCACATACAGGTGAAACCATCATGTGCTGCTAGGACAATAATCCCCTCCCCCCCGGGTGTGTCTCAGGCTTAGTATCACCATCTCGGTAAAACGGCTACAATTCTGCCTCTCCAGCGGCCCCCGAAGCTCCACACTTCTCCTCTTGCCATCCTACTCATCTCGGTTACGACACACGCATGTTTTGCCTCCACCTCGGTTTCTCGCCTCTGCCGACGCAGCAAAAAGCAACAACAAAACCCCTCGCTTCCTCCTAGGTTCAGCAGCGGCGACTCCCACTGCACAGCGAGCTCGCCGCCTCCCCACCCCGGCAGAAGCGAGCAGCAGCTCCTCCTCAGTCCCGGTCTCTTGCGCACGGGCTCGCCCCGTGATTAGCCAAGAGGAAGCAAAGCACAAGGGGGAAAAAAATCTGTTGCTCTTTCAGGCGTCTCAAAACAGAGAAAAAACAGGAACAGGAGCAGCAGCCTGGCCCTGCCCGACTCTGCTGAGCGCAAAGTTTAAGCCCCCCTCTGCTCCAGCCCAAACAGTCGAGGGAAGTTGGACATCCCCGGCCCCGATCCTGCCCTACGCCTGTTAGGGGAGGGGCGCTTGTTTTCTTCCTCCTAGGGAGACTGTTGCCCCACATTTCCCCTCTTTGCAGGCACCGGGAGGGAGAACAGCGATACAGGCCCATTTGGGGTGGGGGTGGGGAGGTATGTCAGCCCGGGCAAAAACAAAGTAACGCGCCCCTCCCCCGCCGGCTGCCACACTCATGCCCCTGCACAACCCCCCCCCCACACACACACACACACACTCCCTGCCACCTACCGGACCCATCCCGCGACCCCTACTCTCTTTCCTCCCTCCGGATGTTGTGCGGATACAAAGCAGCAGCCCTGCCGGGTGCGGGGCGGCGGCGCCGACAGCCCCCGGGGAGGGGGCGAGAGGAGTCTGTTCCTCGCTCACACACCGGGCAGAGCCGCCGCCGCCCGGGTGGGGGAGGCAGGTACTTACCCATCCATGGCACAGACAAGGAGAAGCGGTGAGGGATGGGGGGGGAGGGAGAGCAGAGCAGCGCGGCGGCTCCACGGGAGAAGGAAAGCAAGAAGGCTGGATGAGGAAACAGGGGAGGAGGAGGAGAAGGAGGCGGGGCCGGCGACTGTGCGCGTGCGCGGCAGCCAGGCAAGTCGCCGCGCAGGAGGCCACACCCAGCGCTAGCCTCGCAGAGCGGCTCCCAGTGCGCGTGCGTTCCTGGGCTACCAGCCTCCCTGCCGTGAGAAAAGTGCGCGCGCGCCTGCCCCTCCCTGAAAGGACGCTATGCTCGAACTTCGTGGGGGGTGCGGTGCTAATGCCTCTCCTCCGCCTAGCACGCTGCCCCGCCGCCGCCCACAGCTGCCCTAGAGAGAGGGTGTGTACGCTTGGTCTCCCCTTTCAAGTTTAGGGAGTAGCTTTTGGTTCTGGTACTTGGGTGGCAGCTTGGCTACTGCCTCCTGGGGTTAGGGCATTGTCCTGAAACCGGAAGGGCTGGGTCCTGAGGAACAGAAGGTTGCTACCTTGTAAACAAGGAGCTTGACGATGGCTCCAACCATTCTCACAACTGGGGTTGCGCATGCGGGCCTTTCACGCCTCAGACATTCCCGAGGCATATGTAAATGTATAATCACGTGACCACCCAGCCTATATAAGGCACTCGCCCCTCAACTGTCAGTTCCTTCCAACCCCATTGTGGGGCTTGATGGGTGTGGGGCTGTGATAGTGCTTCATAAATGAGAGAATGGTCGGAGCACTATAAGGCATAGTGCTTCATAAACGTATGTTCTGAGACAAATTGGCTGGTTTACAGAGATCTATAGGAGAAACATTAGCAAAAGTGCCGGGTGCATCACTGGCCCTACATAACTAAATAATAATAAATAATATTGGACACAGAGCGCTCTCACCGATTGAACTCAACTAGGGAGAAGAGAATCACAGTGGGAAAATCCATATGTTTTAGTAATACCTCTGGCTAGCCATTTAGAAATGGTTTAAGAGAATACCATCATTTCTAGATTTGGTTCTGAACAAGAAACTAAAAGAACTCTGAATTTCCAAATGTAATAGTTGCTCACCAGCAATAAGCAAAAGTATGCCTAGCATTTATGGTATAGTTTCTCTTCAATTGAATTCTGAGGCTTTGGATAAAAGTGGATAAAGCTATTTGCTGGTGAAGGTTAAATTTCTGAGGACACTTTAGGCAGGAAATGGGGGGTGTCCAATGTTACAACCTTGTCATCCTGAAATGTCCAATATGGTGGCGGTATGACAATGGAGGAAAGCTCACTCACCCTATGTAAGGAAGGTGACTGCTAGCAAGAAAATTGGCTTTAAGGCCAACAGAATATGTCTGTTGAGCTCACTGACTCTCAAGGGGGCGTTTTTGGAATTTCAACACCAGGTTTAGATCCCAAACTGTTAAAATTGATCTAAGAGTTGGGTATAACTCTTTAAAACCTTACATGAAGCATCGTACAGCAGGAAAGGAAAGATTTTTGTCTACTCCTAGTTTCAAAATCTTAAAACAGCTGACCGAAGTACATAAATGTAAAGCTTTAATAGGCCGATCCTGACTACCGATAACATATAATCTATACAAGCAGTCATATGGGGTCAGACTCGTAGTCAAAGCCCTGAATCCTAAAATTTTATGATAGAATGTATCTATTGTGTCCTTTGGCTGTGCAGATGGAAGACCTGAAGTTTCAACTTAAGTAATCGCTCAGGAACGAACATCACTCCTTGTATTGGATCTGATAGCTCCTATTCAACTTTTTTCTGATTAGGAGTGTCACAACATTCTCTGTGTTGATTAACAAACCTAGGTTTAATGACTATATGAGCTGATAGTTACTTGGGCTGGGGATCAGCTACTATCAGCCAAACATCTAGGTATGTAAAATTATTAACACACTGTTTTCTAATATAAGGTACTACAAGGACTTAACTTGGTAAATAACCAAGGGACTGGTGTCAAACTGAATTGCAAAGAAGCATATACGTAGTGTAGTTTTTTAACACAAAAACAAAAAGTATTTTCTATGTCATGGGGAATGCAAATATGGAAGTGTGTGTCCCTCAAACGTATGAGAGCATACTTCTGTCTGTTTGCTAGGTACATTCTTATTAAGACTACGTACCCTATATAACCTTAGATACTGAACAACACACTTGTTGAGATTGTGTCAATATGGAGAGNGAACTCCAAATGTCCGAACCACATTCACACATCTCTAGGAAGCACTGGGAAATGGCCTGATGGCAGCTGCCATTGTGGATCTTCACAGGGCTGGCCCTAAGCTGGGGGGGGTGCACTTGGGGTCCCCAGCTCCTGGCCTGACAGTGGCCAGGAGCTGGGGACCCTGAGTGCGGGGCCCCCAGCTGACTCTGACTGACAGGCAGCAGAGGGGGCCAACAGAAGTGAGGGAGAGGCAGAGGCCCTGCCTCTCCCACACTCCGTGCCCCCCCCCCCGACACCTGCTGCCTGTCACCGTCTCGGCCATGGAAAAATGAGGGAAAGAGAAGCAGAGGCCCCGCCTCTCCCTCATTTCCCCTGGCCGAGAGACTGACAGGCAGAGGGGGGCACTCACGGACTGTGGGAAAGGCAGGGTCTTTGCATCTTTCCTCACTTCCGCCAGAGGGCCCGGCTCTCCCTCACGCCGCTGACCCCTTCCGCTGCCTGGCTGTTTTGGCTAGGGGAAATGAGAGAGGTGGGGCCTCTGCCTCTCATTTCCCCTGGCCGAGACTATGACAGGCGCGATGGGGGGAGGCAGTGGAACTTCCGGTGGTGGCAGGCAGTGCAGCAGCAGATTTAATCTGCTGTTGCAGTGCCTGCCCCGCCTGAAACTCTGAGCCCAGTGCGGGGCCCAGGCTAGAGGTGGCGGCAATGATGGCGGCAGCGGATCAGGCAAGTGATCTGAATAGCTACTCAGGCTTGGGGATGGACGGAGGGGAGTGCCCCTCCACCCATCCCTGAGCTCAGGCCCAGGTAGCGCGCCACCCCCGGGCCAGGGAGCACCCCTAGGCCCGCCAGCAAAAGATAGGGGCCCCACATTTGTTCCCTGCCCTGGGCCCTGCTTAGGCTAAGGCTGGCCCTGACTGAGCCCTTAGCCTGAGCAAATTGTACCTGATCAGTGCTCCTTAGCTGTCATTTTATTTTCTGTCTGGGCAGGAGAAGAGTTTGTCTCCACTGAGAAAAGGATCTATACTGAGCCCTGGAGCTCGTATTTATTTTCATTATACAATTTTGACATACAAATGTTTATCATGCTAAATTTGGAGGCAGGTGCTCAGAAGGATAATCGAGTTCCTCCAGTGTGTGTTCTTTCCCCACCCCCACTGCCACAGGCCATAAGTAATGATCTAGCCTGTTCAGTGCCGCTTGTAGGTGGGGAAAGTATGGGAAGTATGGAAATTGGAACGGAGGATCCCCAAGGCTTTGCGCAACTATCCCAGAAGTACAAACAAGAGGCCCTGTTGTGCGCCCATTCGAGCACCCTTGGTAGGCTTGGTGAGGGTATTTCACCTGTAGTAAGCTTACTAAGTTGGAACTATTGTGTTCACAACTAGGGATGGGCGAACAGTTCGAGTTCGGCCGTTCGGTTAGTCTGCGTTCGGTTCGGCCATTCGGTTCGTCTGCGTTTGGATTCAGCTGTTCGGTTCGGCCGTTCGGGAAATGTTGTTATGGGTGTTTTTGTTGTTTTTTATATGGTTTTTTTGTTTTTTATTGGGTTTTATATGGTTTTATTTATTTTTTATTTGTTTTTTTTGTTTTTATATGTTTTTTTTTAAATGTAATATTATATATATATATCTACACTAAATCTAACTGCTATTAACTATTCTAAATGTTTTGAACTAAATGGATTATCTAATAAGTACACAGGCCTACTCCTACAAACACTAAAACTAAATCACTAACGCTATCTCTATCAATAAGCCAGCTCCTACAACTACTATCCCTAACCTATCTATCTCTCTCTATATATCCTATTTCTCTCTATCTCTATATATATGGATGGGGGAGGGGGGAATCACAAACACAAGGTTTCAGTTTCATTTCAGTACAAAACTGAAATGAAACTTAAAGCAATCTAATAATCCTACTCAACACCTGCTGTTCAGGAACAGTGACTAGCTCAGAAGGTGTTGGGAAGGGGGGAGGCAGATAGTTTCATTTCTTGCAAGCCTCTCCACCCCTGGTGCCTAGAAGTCTGCTCCTCAGTGACTAGTACTACTCCTCCCTGTCACATTTGACCTTACAGTGAACCTTTTTTTGCCACCCGAACTCACCCGAACGCGATCCGAACTGTTTGGTCATTTCGATGTTCGGAATGGAGTTCGGTTCGTGTTCGGAAGTTCGGTAGTTCGGTTCGGTCATCCGAACAGGCCAAGTTTGGGCCGAACTCCGAACTTCCGAACCCCATCCCTATTCACAACTAAACCAACTGAGATCAGGGGCCTCACCATGAGGAGGGAGTGTCCCCCAGACCCAAGTAGGGAGACAGGCTCTTTTTTCCCAGGCGGGGTATCCATTTCCTGTGGCATCGGGGTCGCAAACCCCGGAAGTGGGCTCCCTTTACAGGAGTAAAGCTGAGGAGATGCCTGGGCAGCACAGCAAAAGTACAGCTGAAGAGCTGGTACACGGCCCCCCAATTGTGGGTGGTGTGGATGACGAGGCGCAAAATGCTTCTACTTCTAGGTGCCATTTAGAGGGTAGGCTGCGGGTCTTGGGAAGGTCGGTGGAGCTTGCTTGCTCAGGTTTGTCCTGGTTACCCCCTGGGAGTCCAGTGCCCCTGGAAGAGGTACCCCAAATTTTATTGGAGGCTCCCTCGGTGAGGGCCCATCCGGAGGATAAGGCATTAGATTTAAACAATTCTGTGGGCCGGGGCTCGGGGATTTCCGGTGCAAGTGTTCCCCTATGACAGCTACAGTCCCCTTCTATTAAAATAGCGTCTTGGAACATCTCCGGCTGGAGGGCACGCTGCCAGGATTTGGAATTTTTCCAACTGTTGGGATCTTGGGACCTCTGTTTTCTGCAGGAAACTTGGGCTTTAGAGGATATAAAACTGGCAGGCTTTACTGTCTTATCTGTGGGGGCCACCCCGTCCAGGGTGTCAGGTCACCCGAGTGGCGGGCTGGCGTTTGTGATCCCCAATTCATCTGATGTGTCTATTAAATTAATAAACAGTTACCAGTCTTATTTTACTCTCTATTATTGTAAGTTCCCTTCAGCTACTGAACTCCTGATAGGTAACGTGTATATTCCCCCCCTTGCTTCCACCTTTTTCTGTGTAGGTATTTGGGATGAAATTCTTTGCAGAGTGGAAAATGCATGGCAGATGTTCCCGTCGGCCTTTTTCATCATGGGAGGGGACTTCAACTCAAGATTGGGTGATTGGCAGGGGCCTGGAGATGAGGGGGGCTACCCGAACTCTACTATGGAGTAGTTGTGCCATTCAATAAAATCTGGGCTGCTAGACGGCCAGGTGGGTCTTGACCAGGTTACAGCCCTCTTTAGTCCCTTTCTGAGCCCGGGGAATTCCCTTCCCCTCTCCCATGCTGGGAACACCAGGAGATGGTTTGATAGAGATTGCCAGTTGTTACATACATCCCTCAGGCAGTCGGCATCCCTGCTGAAGCATTGCCCTTCGGAAGTTAGGAAAGTACCTTTTTTTTAAATTCGGGCATGATATCGCCATTTGATTGCTTCTAAGTGTTCTGCTTGTCAAACACAGCCGTGGGCCCGGCTGGAAAAGGCAGCAAAGAGCAGGAACTCATCTCAGTTTTGGGGTTGTATTCGTCAGTTGAAATTGGGGGATGATGTTACGGCCCCAGTAGTATTGTTGCCTGGGGTCTGGGAAAGATTCTATGGAGTTATCTTTTCGGTCTCCCCTCTACCTCAATCTAGCCCCCCTGTTGAGGAATTTTACTCTTTCCCGCACTGGCCGCCAGTTTCTGAGGAAGAGATCAGGGATTTGATCTCTCGGTGTAAAAGTGGGAAGGCGCCTGGTGTGGACCAAATAACAGTGGAGAGTTTGAAGGAGGCCCCAGAGTGGTGGGCTGGGCTTTTAGCTCTGATCTTTACATTTATCAATGCCACAGGTAGGATCCCTAGATCATGGATCAATAGCATTGTGGTCCCCATATTTAAGAAAGGCGATCCCAGGGACCCTGGGAACTACCGCCCCATTAGCCTTCTTAGCATCATAGGCAAACTTTATGCCAGGCTTTTATTGATCAGGCTCCAGGATTAGTTGGAGGACAAGAAGGTTATTGTGCCTCAGCAGGTGGGGTTTCAGAGGGCCCGTTCAACGGTGGACCACGCCCTGGTCCTTGCTCACTTAGTTGGGAAAACCTTAGGCCAGGGATTGAAGGCTTATCTTTGCTTCATTGATCTGAGGATGGCATTCGACTCCATCTGTAGGGGCCGACTGTGGGCGAAGCTACGAGCGCTGCAGATGGAGCTGAGACTCCTCGCCCTGATATCCCGCCTCCATGAGAACAATACCTTACAAGTCAAACTCAACAGGGAGGGTGCCCTGACTCAAAAACTGAGGGTGGATAGGGGGGTGAGACAGGGTTGCCTATTGGCTCCCTTTTTGTTTAACATCTTCTTAAATGATCTCCCCCCCCTTTCTATCTGGAGCTGATACTCATCCACCCCAGATTGGAGATAGAAAGATAGCAGCCCTACTCTATGCTGACTATACGGCCTTGATTTCTCGCTCTCTAGTGGGTCTCCGCCGAGCAATGTAGCCACAGCTGCGGGACTACTGCCGCAATGAGGGATTGACTATCAACTATGAGAAGACCAAGGCTCTGATTATTGGCCATAGGAAACACAGGGTTACGCATAGATGGCGGATTGGGAACCATCAGATCTCCCAGGTTGATAAGTTCCAATACCTGGGTGTGACTTTCTCTAATTCCCCCTGTTGGCGAGATCATTGGCTTGCGGCCAAAAAACGGGCTGTGCAAACAGCGAGTGTAATTCATGGGTTTTATTTTTGCAAAGGGGGTCAGTTGATCTTGCCGACTCTCCGGCTATTTCAAGTGAACGTAATAACCCAGCTGCTATATGCCTTCCCTGTTTGGGGTTTGAATTTTCTGGAACAGCTAGAACCGATTCAGAATGGGTTCCTTAGAGCTATCCTGGGGGTCCCCCAAAGAACGCCACAGGTATTTTTACGAGTCGAGACGGGCAGCCTTCCAATTAGGGTTTTTGCGGTCCAAGCCCTTGTCCCCTTTTGTCTGGAAGTGGAACTTCTCCCCTTGGGGGATGATTCCCTTTTGGGGAGAGCTCATGATGAGAGTCTGTTGCTCCCCTGGTTGGGGAAGATGGAGGTTGTTATGGGGAGGTTTGGGCTTTCCCCGGAGAGTTTATTGACTTTGAGTCTCAAGCATGCCTTGATCATGGTTAAGCAGAGGCTTGCCGACCAACAGCTCCAAGTTGATGCCGACATGCTTCCATCGCAGAGGGTTAACCCCCTGTATAAGTCTCCGACTAGTCCCTTACGAGATACAAACTATTTGATTGCCTGGGCTAAATTTTCATTAAGGCACTCTTTTACATGCTTTCGCTGTGGAGTTTTTCCCTCAGCAGTATTGGAGGGGCGATATATGGGTGTCCCATTATATGAGAGGAGTTGCTTCTCTTGCTCTATGCAAGTTCCAAACACGGTCAAACATATACTCTTTGTTTGCCCCAAATATGCAAATTTGAGGGTTAAGCTTCTTGTGGCCCTCGGGCAATCCCAGGTGAGGTTCCCTTTTGTTGAACCGTATGAATTATGCTTGGACCATAGGGGCTCCGAACTAACCCGGTCTGTGGCTGTGTTTGGCAATGCAGTTATGAATGAGCGACGTTTGCGGGTGCTGGGAGTGGAATAAGGGATGAGGGACCATTAGTATGCCATATGCAGCCCTCATGGAACACTGACAGTGTTGGTGGTGATTGGTCTAGATTTGCAATTATGTTTTTTAAGTTGGATGGTGTTTGTTAAAATGTTTCAATTCTACTTTGTAAATACTGTATTTCGTATGTAAATTGTTGTTAGACAATGTATTTTTCTGTTCATATATTGCCAATAACCTTCAAATTAAGGCAAATAAAGTTTATTTTATCATCATCATTTTATCATTATGGTAATCTCTCTCTCTTAATTCTGAGTTGTTTGACACCAGACATGATTAGGAACATGAACATAGTGAACTTACCTGAGGAACATGCAAGATACATGTGTTCTCTATATGTTGGTTTTCTCATTATGTGGATTGAATCTCTTAGAGAAGTAATAGAAGGACAAGACCATGTAAGGTTAAATTGAGACTTTTGCTGCACTTGATATCATTGACAATGCCCCTTATAGAAAGAGACCAAAGGTGTACCTTGCTTTCATTTTTATTTTGTAGTCAGTTTTCCCTTTGCAAACAGACCCTTCCTACCAAAGAGAAGGATCTCTAGCATAGACGTACGCCAACTTTAAAGTAGTATGGATCTAAGCCAGATACAGCTCCTGGTCATGATCATGTTAACAAGCTATGTTATTGCTCTATTAAGAGTGTTAGGAGACCAACCCTTGATATCCTATTCTGGAATTTCAAGGGTCCTTGCTGTTGTTTGGGTAGTAGAAATGGGAGGGATCAGACTTTAAATCCCTTCTGAGCAGAAAACTTGATAAGACACTATTGAGCATAATCAGCTACCTGCATCAACATTGTGGAGGAGGAAAACACTACTCTCCTTGCAAATATCAATTAAACTCCCCCCATGAACATTGCGGGACGTCTCCTGTGATTCCCTCGTCTGTCAATAGGTGCTACTACCACCACTGAGCTCAGGGGAATAGATAAAAGGAACTTGATACTGTGGATGCATAGTTTCTTTGCCTCTATAGTTAACTAAGATAGGAGAGGCAAGGCGAATTCAGATGACTGCTGGTTTGCCATTATCATACACCCCGGATCCTAAGTTAGATTTTATTTTTATTATAAATTACTTATTTTTATTATTTTTATTTCCTTTTCATTATTATTTACCCCTGTCTGCATCCCTGTCACCACTCACTGAGGAGGGTGTAAAAGCAAAGGGAACTGCTTAGTCAGCAGCTTTTTATTATTAACCCCGTCTGTCTGGGGGCTTTTTGCCAGCGCTCCACATCGGGAGGCACAATTGACTTCCTTCCTACCTGTCAGCGCTGAGGAGCAGGGAGCCTGTATGTAGAGGGACCTGCTGCTGCTGCTGCTGCTGCTGCTGCTGCTTAGACGTTGGCTGGCAACCTGCAGGTTGAGAGCTGCAGCCCCTGAACGTTGATGGCTGCTCTCAGATTGACGTCGAAGCTGG
The DNA here is from genome assembly GCA_003113815.1 of Sphenodon punctatus. Lineage (NCBI taxonomy): Eukaryota > Metazoa > Chordata > Lepidosauria > Sphenodontia > Sphenodontidae > Sphenodon > Sphenodon punctatus. The sequence goes on along the minus strand of QEPC01005594.1, from coordinate 4,200,223 downwards.
CAGGCCTCTCACACTCACAGCGCTGGTGCTATGGGGATTTCTGTCTGTCTCAGAGGGGATTTCTCCCTCAGACAACGTAGGAAGCACTTCAGAAGCAGTTTCAGTTTGTAGCCAGGACTCTTCCCGGGTTCTCCAGAAATCCCAACAGGGAGGGAGATCATTAAGTCTCTCTTTTCCATACGGAGACATCGCACAAACCTAAAGCACATTCCCACATACAGCAAACCAGCACTTCTTTCTTTCCCCCCCGCATATTACCTTGAAGTGTCAAAGACTCTAACGGCTGTCGCGTTTGTTTAAGTGCATTGACAAGCGGCCATAACCTACCTTTACAAGAGCGGGTTTGAAATGACCCACATAAATCCTCCTGTCAGAATGTTGGTGTCCGCATGTCAGTTACACAGCCCTCCTGGCTCTCTGCTCCACTTCACTCCCTAGCCTAGTCAATATCATGTCAGTTACACTCTGCTCCTTCTCCTCTCCCCCAAGCCCCCCCACCCCCCGGGGCTGTGCTGGGCATGCATTGAAATGCTGCTTTTCCTAAATGCAGTCAATTTCAAAACGAGCTTAAATAAACCCTCGTGTGAATAGTGCATGGGTTTATTTAAGTGCATTTCGAAATTGACTGCATTTAGGAAAAGCAGTATTTTAATGTATGTGGGAATGCGCTCTAGTCTTGGAGTCTCAGAATCGCTAGAGCCCCTTTCTAGGAGGCGGGCAAACTTTTCTGAGGTAATTATGATCTTCTAAGTAGTCCTCTTACCTATCAGAGTAATTTCCTGAGGAATCATAATAATAGACTTCAGCCAGGGCTGCTCTTGACCCTGTCACTAGCGATGGGACCCCGGGGCAATTACCGGATACCGGATTTACCAGTTTTCCGGTTCTCAAAGAACCAGATTCTCGGATTAAATCCGGTATCCGGTACCGGTTTTATTCCATTGATTTCAATGGGGCACTGTGTCCCCATTGAAATCAATGGAATACAATTCCTCCCCCCTCCCCCTCCCAGGCTG
>QEPC01005594.1:4182245-4192521 GCA_003113815.1 Sphenodon punctatus | reverse complement strand
TCCCCCCCCCCCCCCACCCCACTAGTTTAAAACATTTTTGCTCCTTCTCCCTAGGTCGTTACCCGCATTCTCGAAGGCTGATCTGGATTGTTGGCCACAGCCTCGTGCGTTGGGCAAGTGATGAGGCCGGCTGGACCAGACGGGGAACACAGCTGGGCCTGTCAGCCAGGGCACAGATATAGTGGATGGGTCGCGGGGCCATGAAATGGCACCAACTCCTGCCAACCCTGCGGGCTATGACACCGGGCCGACCACCTGATGTATTAGTGATACACCTGGGTGAGAACGACATCCCCTAAACCAAGGGTGTACAGCTAATAAAGAGTATAAAAGCTGACATATGGGAGATTAAGAAATGGTTCTCAGCCGCCAAGATCGTATGGACCGACCTAGTTGAGCGGATATCTTGGGGTGGTGGGATACACCCCCGCAAGATTGACAGAACCCACAAGTCGGTCAACCAGGACATGGGCAGATGGCTCACAGGTTTGCGGGGGGACTGTATAGATACCCGCGCCTTGACGCACAGGTCCCCTGAGCTATATAGAAGGGATGGTGTGCACTTGTCACCAGCAGGGAACGAGCTTTATTTGGAAGCCTTGACGAAGAAGCTAAATAGGTTATTGTAATAAGTTATAGTGGGGTGGGGGTTGGGTTCGTCCGGGTAGCCCCGGCGACCCCTTAGTGGCAGGGGTCCAGTACACAAGTTAGAGTAGGTTAGATTTATCATAAGGAAGAGTCATCTCCTTAAGAGATGGGGAGGCCCACCTGCCAGAAAGCAGGGTATGGCAAGCGGCGGGGCAGCCTTCCTGGGAGGGGTGTTGAGCGAGGGCGATAGGGACAAGTATGGTCCCCTGCCTGTAGGCACCTTTATCCTTACTCGAATGAAAGGATTGGCTCCTCCTCGCCTGTGGCTGGGGCCACTGAGAGGGGGAACGTGATGTTCACGTGTTGGGGTGGTAATCGAGGGTATATCGAAACCACTCCTGTGTATGTTATTGCATTACTGTTATAACGTTAAGTTTATGTACTGGACCCGCATTGCACTAGGCGATTTACCCCCACCCATTTGTTGAGTGTAATTTATTCCAATAAAGAGTGCGGCTGTTAAAACCCACTGTTGAGTCCTGTCTCCTTTGGTGCACCGGCAAGACAAATTGACAGGAAGGCTAGATTCAGTCTAACGAGAGGCAAAAGTGGTTGGAAGGAACTGACAGTTGAGTGGGGGAGTGCCTTTTATAAGCTGGGAGGTCACATAGTTAAAAATTGGCATATGGCAAGGGAATGTCCCAGGAGTGAAGGGTACACATGCACAACCCCAGTTATGAGAATGGGAGGAGCCACTCGAAGAACAACACTCTACTGATAGGGTGCTCAAACCCTGTGTGAGAAATACAGGGTGCAGTTAGGCAAGGTTCTTCATACTCTTTTCCCAAGTTGAGAAGGACCCAGCATGTGCATGACAGCCCCCCCCCCCCCTTTTTTGGTGCTGGTCCCTGTAAAGGGGTACTTGCTGCACATCTTTTTCATGTCAAAGCTATCAATCATCCCCAAGGTGATGACGCACACCTACGTTTTCTCTGGCTGGAATGGGGGAGGTGCTGCTGTATTTCTTTCCCTAGTGACTATCTGGCAGCTGATACCCATCATCATCATAATTTATTTATGGCTATTCACTATAAAACAGAATATATATATATATATTCAGTTGCTTTTAACATTGTGGTTTTATATATGTATAAACAAACAAACAAGATTACAACAATTCAGATCAATTTTTTTTAATTGCAAAGCCAATGGCCATCACAATGCAGTACAGTATAATACAAATAAAACATTATTACAAAAAGATAATACATTATAAAATAAACCCCAAAGCAAAACATACAATTTAGGGGTAGCAGTTATTCACAGTGGCAAGTCTGGCCTTGATTGCAGCTGCCAGAAACCTAGCCATATGGACAGTAATGTCCCAATTTTGACCAGAAAGCAAATAAGACAAAAGTTCCGTCTGACTGGACACATTAGTGTTTGATATATCAGGAGGTAGGTACAAAATACAAAGGCCCCTATACAAATGACAACTGAATATTATATGGGAAAGAGATTCAATCTCATTTAAACTGCAGGCCTTACAGATCCTTAGATCATAAGGTATCCCTTTAACCCTACCCTCAGAAACCTCAAAGGGGAGAAGATTGAACAGAGCTCAAGTGTAAGTCCTCCTTTGGGTCCAACATGAACTTCAATATTCTGCCCCCTGGGGCACCACCTGAAATAATTTGTATGAGGAGATTTTTTGAGAACTAACTGCTGCAGATAGATTCTGGTCCTCCTGGTCCTTAGCACGCCGTTTGACAAGAACCAAAGCACCTGCCATCAGAAGAGAGAGCAGAGTTCCCCTAGAGAACGCCAAACAGGAGATAACATCTGACACTCCAGTGTCCCAAGGATCCTTACATTTAAGATCAGAGGCTACAAAAGTCAAAGAGCCCAGAGCTGATAAATGGACCTGAAGCCAGAACTTAATTACTGCCCCCTGAAACAGGGAAGATACTGAGATAAGCCCTGATTTGGCCCTTAAAAATCCAATCGGTGTGTTGTTGGGAGCAAACAAAACACAGTGAATAAATCTATTCTGAACCTTTTCCAAAATTTTTAGTAAGGAGGAACCCCAAATTGGAGACTCATAAAGTAGTTGGGGGAGCACCTTGTCACGAAATAATCTTAGGGCTGTGATGAACAGTTGGCCACCCTTGCTGGCATAAAAACTTAAAATCCTGTTGATTGTAGAATTTGCCGATTGAATTGATGCCTCGCAGTGGGCGGACCAAGAGGCAGATTGGAAAAACAGAACACCTAAATACTTGAAGCTCTTCACCTGCTCAATTTAAGTGCTTTTTTATAAACCAACTATGCTGAATCGCCACTCCACCACCATCTCTTTGGTTTTACTAAAGTTTATATCCAGCAATTCTGTTTGACAATATTCATAAACATGCTGCATTAAATACTGGAGACTCAAGGGGGTTTGAGATAACAAAATAGAATCTTCGGAGTAGAGCAAAACGGCAAGATGACTATCTCCTAGTTTGGGTGGGTGATGAGCGGGATCATTCATATGGGTGTCAATGTCATTGATATAAATGTTGAACGCTAGAGGTGCCAAAGGGAACCTTGTCTCACCCCTCGAGAAATAGGGATAGGACGGGGCAATTGACCATAACCATTAATCCTAACCTTTGTGGAAGAAAGATTACAACAAACCCCCTCTTAAACAGAGGGCTAACATAAAATAAAGAGCCAACAATTTTATTACAAAAGGCTGATTTGAAGTCAACAAAAATGACACCTTGAGGCCTATGGGGAAAGACACCTTGGTTCCTAATAAGGGAGTTATCCAACTCGATCTTAGAAATTCGTAATGGGGACAAATAAACAGGATATGCTCCAATGTCTGTTTCATCTGGAGAGCAAGAACACGAACACGTGGAAAAAGCAACTCGTTGGGCTCTGCCTATGGAAATAGTTGATTCAAAATTCTGAAAACGCACCAGTCAGCATCCAGCACATAGAAAAATCTGTTAAATGAAGTAAATATAATTCTAGGGGGAAATGATTTAACTTAGGAGTACCAATGTGCAATTTTGTTTTCAGAAACCCTAGAGAGCACCTTTTGTGCTCCAATATCCTTTGTTTTATAACAGGCACCAACTGACCTCTTCTCAAGCCAAAACAATAAATCGGAGAGAGGCCACTAGTAGAGAGGGTGGTAGACACCTCTCCCCACCGGTGGTAGCAGCCATTTCCCTGATATCTTAGTTGTTCCACCAAGCATTTTTATGGTAGCCGCTCTGGGTCAAGATGACATATTTTAACCCAGAACAACAGGGCTCTAAGCTTGGCTAAAGTGACCAATGGGTAGAAACCTGTTTCAGCTTGTAGCATAGCAAGGCAGCGATACCCACCTAAAGAAGGTTAGTAATTTGTTAGTTCTGCATGCTGCAGTGTTGCCAAGCCAAGAATTCCCAATTCATTAAAGTTGGGTTTTTTTAATTGCCTTCAGGTTTTTGACTCTGATGCACAACATATGGCCCAAGGGTTGCATGTGGCCTGCAAGTTCCATTTCCTGCTGCCCTCAGACAATTGGCCTATAGACCTGTGTGGCCCCTAGAGCCTTGGAAACCTGTTGCTGACAGTGCCACAAGAGCTCTAGCAAGACCCAGCAGTTTTCCAGGGTACATGGTGGGTGACTGTCTAGTGGCTCCCTGGGAACCAGTTCTGGCAGCATTAGAGAATACCCGGAAACCCTGGAAACTAGCTCCAGTAGTAGTAGGGACTGCTGCAGCAGCAGCTTCCTAGGAATCATGGGGGGGCAATTTTGGCAGCAGTATGGGCTACCAGGAGCCAATTCCAAGTTGTGGCAGTGACTTCCCAGTCTCCAGGACCATATCTCCCTGCAAGAGGGACACCTGGGAGACTCATTCAGGTGCCAGCGGCATCTTCCTTTGGCTTCTGGGAGCCAGCTTCCATGGTGACGTTGCACCCCTGAAATTGATCTCTGTAACAACATGGTGTCCTGGTGTGGGAGTATGGGGTAAGTGGGTATGAATGCATTAACTACCAGATGATTAATCAATTTAGTCAAATTTCATCCTCAGAATAGGAGGATGAAACTCCTGGGTTAGATAGCAGGACAGATGTGTAGCCCATTGTGGAGTTAACCACCCACCGATTTAAGCTGTGCACACCTGCAGAGTATGCTTAGATCAAGTTTTCAAGTTTTTTTTCTGTATCCAAAACAGCAAAATGCATATGATAAAACATGACTCCAGTAGCTGGGAATTTAAGAAAAGCACTAAGGCCTCAGTCTTGGACACACTTGTGTGCATAGTCCTCCTATTTAATGAGACTTTGTGTACATAAGCATTTGTATGAATGGCACCATGATATCAGAAGACTTGCAAGAGAATTGAATTGACAATTGAGGTTTTGGAAGTTTAAAAATTGGCTGTAAGCCAAAATCACTTACTCCAGAATAATGCCACTGATTTCAGCAGAATGTGGAGTGAGAGGTTTCAGAATTCAAGCCATTTTTGTGAGCATGAGAATATGTTGTCTTTCTTTCTACTCTGCACAAAAAAATATCCTTCCATCCAGCATTTCACTTACCTTAGGGTTCACTCATACAACACTTCTGAGAGTGAGTAGTGGCACAAATCCACATTGAGTGTTGTGTGAAATCCTTACCACTTCTGTGCTCCTTGATGATCCCTTGTTTTCTGTTACCGGATGCAAATGCAGTTTGAATGTGTTGCTATGGGACAAAGCAAACACAAATTAAGGTGAGCTTTCAAGGGTGAAGAGTGTTGTGCAAATGAGCCCTTTGATCTTAATCCTTTACTCTCATGTAAAGCCCTACAGGGGCAGAGTGAACAGCCCAGGTAGAGCCAACTGTAGCCTTGGAGCAGTGGTTGGGAATCTCATGCCTGGGGGTCAAATGCAACTCACAGCCATTTTTTTTTTACCCTTTTGTAGTTCTTGAATCTGACCCCTGGATCCATTTTCTACCCTCAAACACTTAAAGACTGAGCCCAGGGAAAGGGAACAGAGAGCTCAGGGAAAGGGAACAGAATGTTCAAACACAGGGGATGCATCGATGACAGAAATCCATGATCCTCTACCTTCCACCACCCTAAAGATATCCCACCCCACACTTCTAAAGGGCCCTCAGGACTTGTACTCATTTTCAAAGTGGCACTGAGAGGTAAACGGTTCCCCACCCTTGACCAAGGGCATACAATTGCTATGTACTGTGACAAAACAAATTACGGCTGAAAAGATATAACTGAAACAGGAAATCTTATCGAAAAATCAGTTCCCGAGAACCTCTCAGTACTAAAACTGACATTTCATTTATCAACTTACTGACTTTTCACTTAATGGAATTCCATTTGCCATCCATTTCAAATCCCGAGAGATAATACCACTGCAATACCGCATTTCTTGTATTCCATTTTTCCTTGTACTTCCTTGTCACTCATTGGTTGGTACACATTCTAGGTGTGTGCACCAGGGACCCATGTAATTTTTTGTTTTCATTATTTAAATCTTTCATTTTTGTTTTCATAAATATCAACATTTCATTTTCGTTTTTCCTTTTGTTTTCAATTTCCATTGGTTTCAATGGAAAACACATATTTTGGCTGTAACTTTTTTGTTTTTCATTATATTTGAATTAAACTTGGAAAGACTACCTCCAATGGAAGGCATTAAGCATACCAAATTCAGAAAGATTGGATAAAGGAATCCAATTTTATAAACAGTTGAATTGTGCTATTTTGCAAAAATCTGCATATACATTCGTGGCTGTAAATTCTTTGTCTCCCATCTAATGTGGATGAAACTAGACAAGTTTATACCCCTCCCCATGTTTACTATCTAGGCCAACTTCCAAAAGGATTCAATAAGGGTCCTGGTAATATAAGCAATTAACTTATAAATGTCTGTATGCCTGTAACAACTTTATAGTCCAACCAGTGTACATGAAATTTGGTAAGGCTGTATCTCACACCTTCAGGATAATTTCTGCAAAATATTGGAAAGATGTGATAAAGGGTCCCAATTTTATCATCCCTGCCTTTATTACCTCTAGACTTGACTTTATCCTATCAAATGCTTTTATCCCATCATCCATGCCTTTATTACATCTAGACTAGACTACTTTAATGCACTCTATGTGGGGTTGCCCTTGGGGACGACGGTCCGGAGGTTGCAGCTGGTGCAGATTGCGGCAGCCTATCTCTTAACGGGGACAGGTCACCGCGAGCACATTACACCTGTGCTCCGTTCTCTGCACTGGCTGCCTTTTGTCTTCCAGGCTCAATTCAAGGTGCTGGTAATGACCTTTAAAGCCCTAAACAGCCTGGACCCTGCTTACCTGCGGGACCGCCTCAGGCCATGGGTCATATCGCGGCTCCTGCAGTCAGTCAGGAGCGCCCGACTCGAAGCCCCCCGGGTGGCAACGATGGTAAGGGCATTCTCGGTGGCTGCACCAAGACTGTGGAACTCCCTCCTGATGGGGCCCACCTGGAACCCAGACCTCCCCTCTTTCCAAAGACAGTGTAAGACCTGGCTGTTCCACCGGGCCTTTAGAGAGGGAGATGAGTTGGGGGGGGTTCTTTTGCCCTGTGTCTATTTTGAGACACCCCAAGATTCTCTGTGAGTGGGAGGGTGTGGGATAAAAGACCAATGAAATAAATAATAAATAAATAAAATGTATAAACCTGCCGAGCATAAGCAGAGAATGAGCCTATGCCAGGGATTCTCTTATGTGTCACTGAAGATCTGTTTGTGATGCCAATTGGCCAACAGAAAGGTCAACCAAATGTCCTCATTCCATGCTGTGACCATCCCAGCTTCTCTCCCCCACTTGTGACTGGGAAGTCGGAAGCATCTGTTAAGAATGAGCCATTAGAGATTCTCTTATGTCCTCTGTCACAGTGCTGCAGGATGTGATTGTGATGATACTTGGCCAGCCTGGATGTGTAATCTATGTCTCCCGATTTCTGGGATGCTATCCCCAAAGTCCCAGTTATGTCCCTTCTATGTCCGCCTCAGGGCCGCCCCCTATGCCCACCTCGAAGCCACCACTGATTGGTCCTGTAAAGCTGGAAGCATGCAGTAATTGGCCAGTGAATGTGTCTGTCAGTCTGTTGAGTTGATCTCCATACTCCCTCCTACAGCCTCCCTTCCCCTGCCATGCCAGGTGCCTGCCTCTGACTAGCACTACATATGCTGCTATTTATCTGAATAATGGTCTTCAAGAGGACAAATTAAAAATAGCTTATAAAATTGGAGCCCTTTATCATATTGTCCTGTAGTTTTACAGAGATGACAGGGAAGGTGAGGGATACATTCCTCCCAATTGTCTTGTAAATAGGATGGAATATAGAAATGTTACAGAAAGAAATGTATTTTCAAGTTAATGGCTTATAACATCAGGACCCTTTATTCAATCTTTCTGAAAGTTGTCAGGATCGATAATCTTGGAGAGGGACATAATAGTCACAAGATTCATGCAAATTGGATGGAAGATAAAGAGGCTGTAGCCAGGAATGTGTATGGAGGTTTTCTTAAAATCACAACATTCAATTGTTTCTAATATTGGTTTTCTTTACCAATCATTTCAAAGTTTGGTACATATAGTGCCCTACAGTGGGGGTACAATTACCCCAACTTTCATCAGAATTGAATAAGAAATAAAAATGTTATAGCCGAAAATATATTTTTCAGTGTTTTCCCATTATTTTGAAAACAAAAATTTGTTTTGTTTTCATTTTTATTATTTGTCATTTTTGTTATTACAATAAAAATAAAATTTAAAACATTATTTTCATTATCACATAAAAAAAAACAACACAAATTGCACACCCCTAACATATTCCTTTACTAATCTGCAATCCAGTTTCAGATTGGTCAAAGCAAAGGGAACACAAAACAACAATTCTGATTGGAGGCACTGGAGTTGGAGAGTAAGGAGCACTGGTCTGTTCACACTGTGATTGGCTCAGAAAGGCAGAAACAACAAACCCAGAAGTAGAATGGTACACTCAGCAATGCAGTAAGCAGTAAGTGGATGGTACTCGGCCAGTAGCAAGTCGGTAACTCGGAACCTTGTGGTATTGCAAGAGCCAAGAAATTGCATCAATATCGGGAAATCGTCAGGGAATCAATCCCAGTTCCCAATATGGTGAAATTACTTGCAAGTAAATGTTTGACTGCTCGTGTCAGCCCTAAAACAAATGCTTGATTTTGTAGAATGAGTCTTTTTAACTAAATCTGATTAAGCCATGTAAACGTAGTCTAGGCTCTTAAATGTGGGCTGTATTATGGTCTCAAATGGAAATCATGCAAAAAGTCTGTGGTTTTCCTTGGTTTCCATCCTACACCAGTTAATGTTTGTGTCAAAGCTTAGGGTGGGTACACTATGAAATGAAAGAATGAATCCCACAAACCAAAACCATCCAGCTTCACACCACTCTACACTCAGCTGGCAGCACAGACACAAATTGGAAAATGTTTTAAGCTTCCTGTAGTAATAAAGCAACTGTAGATGGATATCAGTTTTATGAACATTTTCTATAAGTTCAGTTTATTATTGTAAACATTCTACAGTAATGAAAGTGAGGTGTCAGGAGTTCTGTGCAAGACAGAGAAGTATGGATCTAAAGTTTTGGATCTTCAGTTCCAAAACATGAGACTGTTTACAGTAAATAGTAAATTTTCAAGAGAAATGTCAGGATTTTATTAAGGATACTAGTGATTTTGTAATTTTTTTTGTATTTCTCAAAAAATTAAAATGAACTCTACTGATATAAAATCCATATTAAGATCAATGAAATAGGATCCATAGATGCTATCCTAGCTCATAAATTTGAAAGAAATTAATTCTATCTTGTCCTGAAGACAAGGCCCCTTGTCTCAAAATCTGTTACTCATTTATTTATTTATTTACATTTTTATCCCGCCCTTCCTGCAGAGGTTCAGGGCGGCTTACAAAATAAGATACATTAGCATGAAAGATAATATACAAAAACATATAAAAACAATTTAAAACCCTCTAAACCCCACTCACCAACCCTAACCTCTCCACCCCATCCCACACAACCATATCCTCACCCCTGCTTGTACCCACCCCCCCTCACCAGCTGTGGCACCATTCCCCATGCCCAGCCTCCCATGCCCAGACCTTCCCTCTCACCAGGGGTGGCTGGTGGGTTTTGAGTTTGGAGGGGCAGTAAGGCCAGCGAGCCGATGGGCGGAGTCAGGGGGATGGTGGGCCAGTGGCATAGCATAACCCAGCAGCAAGGAGTTCCCAGGGTTAGCATCGAATGGAAGAAAAAACAGTCTACATGCACATCAAGCTTAAAATAAATAATGTATAAACCCAAAACACAGGAAAACACAGAAAACACTGGCAAAACACAGCAGCAACGAGTTCCCAGGGTTAACATTGGAAAACACAGTCTACATGCACATCAAGCTTAAAATAAATAAAGTAATAAAGTATAAACCCAAAAGCACAAAATTTACAGCATTGTGAAGACACCTAACTTCCTAAGATCAACAGCCTAGGGTTTTTATATGTTTTTGTATATTATTCGATGTTAACCCTGGGAACTCCTTGCTGCTGTGTTGTGCCAGTGTTTTCTGTGTTTCCCTGTGTTTTGGGTTTATACATTATTTATTTTAAGCTTGATGTGCATGTAGACTG
>QEPC01005594.1:4155078-4168193 GCA_003113815.1 Sphenodon punctatus | reverse complement strand
CTGTCCCCTCTCCTTGTCTCCCCCTCCTTGTCTTTTAGATTGTAAGCCACAGGCAGGGACCGCATCTGATTGTATGTTCTGTACAGCGCCAGGTTACTACTGGCGCTTTATAAATGTTTAATAATAATAATAATAATAGTAGGGGGCACTCCGGGCTCTGTGGCCGGACCGCCGGTTGTTGTCCTTAACGGCCTTGTAACCGCTCTTGATCTTCTTGACCTTGGAGCGACATTGGGCCACTGTCCTGTGGTGCCCCACCGCCTCCATTTCCCGCACAATTTCCTGGAACATGTGCTCATTCTGCTGGTTAACTGCTAGCTCCAGCTGGTGCTCCAGGGTCCCCCAGATCCTAATGAAGTCCTGGGTTTCCCTGTGCCCCCGTTTCCCCCCTCGGTGGTATGGTCGTCTCCCGCGTGGGCCCTCCTGGTCCTGGTCCTCCTCCTCCTCCGCATGCCCTCTACTCGTCTCCGCCGGGGGCTCGGGCTCCCGGGCCCATTTCCGTATATGTGGGTCATAAGGGGGGGGGGACGATTGGTTGCTGGGTTGCCTCATCCCCGCATCCCTCCACCTTTCCCCCCTCCTGCTGGCCTCCCCCCCTTGGTGCCCCTGTGCCGCTGGACCCCCCCTCGCTCCCCCAACCCATTTCTGGGGTGTCGTCTCTGGAGTGGCCTGTCCTGGCTGCTGCTGCTGCTCTCCCTCCACTGCCTCCATGTGCAGCACGACCACCTCCTCTGCCTGCGCCTCCTCCTCCTCCCCCTCCCTTGCTCTCTCACCCTCTGCTCGCCTCTCCCTTCTGCCTCGCTCCATTCCGCCATGTCCCCCTGCTGCCGGGTACCCTTTAAATCTTCCTCCCCAGCTTGTGTTGTTGCTCGTTGCCTGGCAGTGATGCTGTGTGCTTTGTCCCCGGCTGGGAATCATTTTGCTTGCTTCCGGCCCGTGGTTGTCGTTCAGACGTTACGTTTTGTTTTTTCCCGGTGGGAATTGCTTTGACCACCCTTTCGGAGATGGTCTGAGCTGGAGCTCCGGAAGGGTGGGGTGTAAACAGACATGACGCTAACCACCCTTGGTGGTTATTTATGCATGTTGCAGGGCTGCAGCATAGGGCACCAGTACAGCCTTGCAACATGCATAAATAACCACCAAGGGTGGTTAGCGTCATGTCTGTTTTCACCCGTGGTTAGTTTTGTCCCCTGCTGGGGATTGTCTGTGGTGAACATCTGGCAGCTGCCAAACAGACGTTCAGGGCCCTTTGGCCCCGCCGTGGGGTTGAGTGTGGTTCACTGTGATCTCGTAACATCTGAAAACACCCTCTGTTGTCCTTCAGTCTCTGACTCATAAAACACCATTCCTGTAGGAGGGCGAGTTCTTGCTTTGTGTAACTGTACTGACCTCAGTGGAGTTACACAAGGTAGAAACTTGGCCCTGGCTATTTATGTTGTGTGGGGAGTCCACACAGCTGTTTGATAAGGCTAAATAAGGTAGAAAAATGTCTGTTTACATGCAAGCAGCCTGGAAGGTATGTAGAACCAAATGGAGCAGGAGGCAGGGGCAAGGATTTAGTTGCAGAATTTGGAGCATAAATGTAAAATAATTAGCTTAATCAGCATACAAATAAACAAACATGATCATTCAGTGTTGTCTATACTATTGTTTCCTTGATTGCATAGCCCAATGTTTTCTTTGTAATTTATTTTTGAGAAAGAACAGAAGGAATTGTGTATATGCTGTAAAGTACATATAACTTTTATATACTGTAAAGTTATAGATTGTTTCATCTATATACTCCACAAATATACTCCTGTAAGCATTTATACTTAACTTTACAAGCAGGAGTGGTTCCATTGATTTCAATAAAACTCTGGGGACTGTTGTGCTTAACCATTTGTACTATCAGGGCAAAAAAATAAACAAAACTACCCAACCTATCTATGTGCCTTCTATCTATCCTCTAGCCATACAAAAAGACATAGGATAATTTCAGACGTTACATGATCACAGTCAACCACCCTGAATCACAGTGGATTCAGGGTGGTGGCTGAGATTGCTGTAACGTCTATTTGAGCCCCACCAGATGTTCACCACAGTGAATCTCTGGCAGGGTTCAAAGTTAACCACGGTTCTGGAGGTGAGGCCGGCCTCACCTCCAGAATCGTAGTTAGGTTGGCCACGATTCGGGATGGGGTTGGCAATGGTGGCGATGCACATCTGCTTGCCAGTCCCATCCCGGAATCAGACCCCAACCACGGGATGGGGTCTGACACAGTGGCCTGATTGGCCGCTACATCCACCCGTCTCCCAGTGGGCGGGCAGGGCTGAGCAGCCGCATGTTGCGTCGCACAGCCCCGCCCCCTCCCCGAACCCTGGTAGAGATCAGGCCGGCACGTCTAAAGGACAGTCGGTCTGATCACAGACTGGGATCTGAGATGGATCCCGGTCCAGGGTTCAGCGTAGCGGGTTGGAAGGCCTGTCACATCTGAAATTATCCATACTTTCATTATAGAACCTTCTAGCTTTCCGGCTGTCACAAAGTCCTTTTTGTTCTCTCATTGCCATAAAAACCTCCCCTTCCCCATAGCAAACAGTTAGCAGGTCAACAAAATCTTTTAGTTCAGCTTCTTAAACCCTTTCCTTACTGATAATCACATAATCTAGTGTGGTGGTTCATGATCAGAGAACACCTGGCCCGAAGCTGTTGCTGTTTAATGCGAGGTCGGCTGCTAATAAATCATCAACAATCCGGGAGTTGACCCTGGATTGTGCAGGTGAGCTCATGTGTATTATGAAAACCTGGCTGGATGCAGAGTCAGGGCCTTTTTTGGCTGAGCTGGTGCCGGCCAGGTACTCCGTGTAGCATCAGCCACAGCCAGAGGAATGGGGGAGGGGGGCGGGCAGTGTAGCCATTATTTTTAGGGATTCATGGTCTGTCACAAGGTATCCAGTGCAGTTGATGTCGGGTTGTGAGGGTCTCCATCTTATGATTGATTTAGCAGGAGACAATTTGGGTATGCTGCTAGTATACTGTGCACCTACCTATACAGCAGTGTCCCTACACATTCTGACGGATTTTTTTGCTACCCTGATTGCATCCACGAAGTCTCATCCAGCTGAACTTTTTTGCATGGTGAGGGGGCTGGTTATTCCGACCGACCTCCGCCTGGAACTGGAATCTTCCAGTGCCCGCTGTGACATGTTTGTTGAATACTTTGTGGATAAAATAGCTCGGGTTCACCATGACTTCAACTCCGCACTTATGACCATAGGAGAACCAGAGGTTATGGAAGCCCCGCCTTGTCCGATTCTGTGGGATCTGTTTCCATGGGTGATGCCTGCCGCTGCGGGGGATATTCTGGGTGCTGTTAAAGCCACGTTTTGTGAACTTGACCCATGCCCATCCTAGCTGGTTACGGTCAGCCGGGAGATGTTGGGACCGCTGCTGGTAGGTGTGCTCAGTGCCACCCTTCGGGATGCCATGGTGCTGGACTGTCTCAAGGAGGCAGTGGTGTGGCCCCTGCTCAAAAAAACATCACTTGACATTGATTCCCCTGCCAGTTATCAGACTGTTTCTAACCTTCCCTTTCTAGGGAAGGTTATTGAGTGGATTGTGGTTCAGCAGTTGCAGGAGCATCTGAACTGCACTAGTTTTCTGGATCCCTTGCAGTCTGGGTTATGGCACTGAGACTGCATTAGTGGCTTTGGTCAACGACCTTCACCAGGAGTTGGATCAGGGTTGATCAACCCTGTTAATCCTATTAGATCTGTCGACTGCTTTTGATACCGTTGACCATGAGATGTTGGTGACCCATTTGTGAGACTATGCCGGGGTAGGTGGAACTGTTCTTGAAAGGTTCCACTCTTTCCTGGCTGGGAGAACCCAGCGGGTGGTGCTCGGGGATTGTTCTTCATCTCCCCGGGACCTCTCATGTAGAGTCCCGCACAGTTCCATTCTGTCTCCTCTCCTGTTCAACGTGTATATGCGGCCACTGGGCGAGGTCATGAGAGAGTTTGGTGTGCGGTGTCATCAGTATGTCATCAGTATGTTGATGACACCCAGCTCTACCTCGCCTTTTCATCCAACCCAGACCCAGCAGTCTCAGTGCTTACCCGATGTCTGGTGGCTGTAGGGGAGTGGATGAGGGCAAGCCAACTGAGGCTGAATCCTGACAAGATGGAGGTGATGCTGGTGGGGAGAATGGTGTGTGTGACATCTCCCATCATTGATGGGGTTCGTCCCCCTCTGGTCTGACAGGTTCGGAGTCTGAGAGTGCTCCTTGATTCCCAGCTCTGCCTGGATTCTCAGGTGGCAGCTGTGGTGAGGAGCTCTTTTCGGCAATTACATCTGGTGCGGTGGCTTTCGCCGTATGTCTCAGACATCAACCTGGCCACCATCATCCGTGCCTTCATCACCTCAACACTGAACTATTGTAACGCACACTACGTGGGGCTAGCCTTGGTGACCATCTGGAGACTGCAGCTAGTGCAAAATGCAGCGGCCCGCCTCCTCATGGGGATGGGTTGCCACAAGCATATTACACCAGTGCTCTGTGCTCTGCACTGGTTGCCTATAGTCTTCCAGGCCTAATTCAAAGTGTTGGTACTTACCTATAAAGCCCTATACGGTCTAGGCCCCGTGTATCTGCGGGATCACCTCACTCTCCATGTCCTGGATCAACCCCTTCGGTCTGCTAGGAGCGCCCTTCTTGAGGTCACCCTTCTTGGGGCCATGATGGAGAGGGCGTTCTCAGTAGCGGCGCCTAGGCTGTGAAACTCCCTTCCGGCGGAGGCCCGGGTGGACCCAGATCTATTTTGACATCACTGCAAGACCTGGCTGTTCTGTCAGGCCATTGGTGAGGGAGATGGGTAGGGTGTGGAGTAGGGTTTTATGCTACCCCCCTTTTTTTACTTGATTTGTTCTATGGTTTTTGTCTGTTATTTACAATTTTGATGATATTTTAAATTATGTTTTGGAAGCCACCTTGAGCTGCATAGCAGGAGAGGCAGGGTTGAAATTCTGTAAAATAAATAAATAAATAATCCTATGCAAATTAGCAACCAAGAAAAGTGCTTATGAACCTAACACACAGTTTTAATTCAATGTATTGTGTTGACACAAGCATTCAAGACATTGGAGGAATTATAAAAGAGACACATTTTTTTTTCTGACTTGGCCTGTTACTTAATTTAGGGTCACAAGGATGGCTGCCTTGGGAAAGTATAAATAGACCAATGATATCCGTGTAAATATTACACAATTTCTGCAGCTTGTAGGGAGTGAAGAGGCATAGCTACATGCCACTTCCTCTGCAGTTTCTCCACAAAGCTCAACATGCCTGGCTTACACCATTCAAAATGCCTTTGAATCATGGTTGAATTTCAAAGCAAAAATAGGGAGGGGAAGAATTTTTTATATAACTTCTTTATGTGTGGTGTTCTATTCAAAGTGGTGTTTATTATCATGCTTATAGAACTGTGCTAAAACCTCCATACTTGATCACAGTCTAAGAGCATTTTTGGCAAATTGATCAAAATCTGGTTCAGCTGTTTGAAGGTAAAAAAATATGTATGTATATTATTTATTCAATTTTTTACCCTGCCCTTCCCACAAAGGCTCAGGGCAGCTTACAAAATATATAAAAAAAATATAAACATAAAACACATATAAAAGCAGTTAAAAGTGCATAAACTCCCCCTACCTCCAACCTTCTCCCTAATCCCTCCATCCACTCCCACCCAACCCTATCCCAGCCTGTGAAATGCCTGACCAAACAGGAAGGTCTTACATTGCTTCTGAAAGATGAGCAGGCTCAGGCTTAGACCTCCAGGGGAGCAACCACCAAGAATGCCTCTTTGCATGTCCTCCTTGTACGAACCTCACAGGCAGTTGGTATTCACAGGAGGGCGCCCTCCACTGACCTCAGAGGCCACTGTGGAACATAAGGGAGGGGTGGTCTTTCTGATACCGGGGGCCCAAGCCATTTAGGGCTTTATAGGTCAAAACCATAAATTGTGCCTGAAAAGCTATTGGCAGCCAGTGCAGACTCTCAAGTACTGGTGTCATGTGCTCCAGGCAACCCCACCCGACAGAAGACGGGTCACCACATTCTCTACCGACTGCAACTTCCTAACAGTCATCAAGGGCAGCCCCTCCCTCCGCCTGGAACTGGAATCTTCCAGTGCCCGCTGTGACATGTTTGTAGATATAGTGTACCTGGATTTCTAGAAAGCATATGATAAGGTCTCACATGTCATGAGATAGGAAATAGTGTCTTACTATGGATCAGTAACTGGTTAAAGGATAGGAAGCAGAGAATAGGACTGAATGATCAGTTTTCACAATGGAGAGATGTAAAAAGTGGTGTGCCTCACGGATCTGTATTGGGATCGGTGCTGTTTAATGTATTCATTAATAATCTGGAAAAAGGCATTATGCCCTGGAAAAGGGCAGATGACACTAAATTATTAAAGGTAGTTAAAAATGAGCAGACTGTGAAGAACTGCAGCATATTATGAGATCTTACAAGACTGGGTGCCTGGGCATCTACATGGCATATGAGACAATGTGGACAAGTGCAAAGTGATGCACATAGGGAAAAACAATAGAATAACAATGATCCCTCCTGACATGCCCTCGAAGCCCAACCTGAAACAGAATAAACAAATAGAGGGCTGTTGTCTTATACAATGCTTATATTGTGAAACTATGTATACAATATAACACAGATTGCCTATAAAGGTACATAGAATATAAATGCCAACAAAGGGCTATATAATGTATTTACAAAGAGTGGGTATAAACCCCTTCCATACAAAATTATTGAAACAATTCAAAATAGAGTTAACATGTTTCCACCGAACAGTGGTCTTCTTCAGAACTCCATAGATGTATCTCTAAAAATAGAATAAATAAAATGTGGATAAGACCATTCTTCAATTTATATATTATATAATAGAATACACAAGGTATCATGTAACAAAAGTTACCAAATAAACTCCAATGGAATCAACAACAAAAAGAGGTGAAAACCCCTTGGGGAAAAAAAAGGGGGGGGGAGGAAAGGGGAGGAGTGAGGGGGTATATAAAAGCTATTACCTGAACTTTAATACTTGGTTTATATTGTGTATTTTATTTTTCAGTTTTGTTGGGATAACTGTGTTGTAATAGCAAATTGCTGGATACAATAAACTATACTACTACTACTACTATTAAATGAACAAAGGAGTGACCCTCAACCTCTAAGGTGCTTCCACAGTAACACTATGGACCAAACCCCAGCATTTGAGTTATAAGGATTGATTTTGTTGTTTTTTAAAGACACTTCTGGTGCTCCACCCAGATAAGATAATATACTACTTTGGAGGGACAAAGAGGCTCTCTATTTAAGGTATGTAAGATTTAATTTGATACCAGGAATGGAGGCAGGTATGAGGGATATTTTATTTTATTATGGTTTGGTTTATATGTACCTTTTAACAGAAAAATACAATACTGTTTATTTTTGTAGAATTTTGTGGTTTTTCATGGTGCACAGCACATGAGAATGTTTCTGTTAAAAGGTACATAATAAACCAAACCATAATAAAATAAAATATCCCTCATACCTGCCTCCATTCCTGGTATCAAATTAAATCTTACATACCTTAAATAGAGATCCTCTTTGTCCTTCCAAAGTAGTATATTATCTTATCTGGGTGGAGCACCAGAAGTGTCTTTAAAAAACAACAAAATCAATCCTTATAACTCAAATGCTGGGGTTTGGTCCATAGTGTTACTTTCTCTACAGGTACTTATTGTGAATAGCACCAAACACACCCAGAAAGTGTTAATACTGATTCTACAAACTCTCCAAACATTATGAAGGAAAATACCTTCAAACTCTCTCTCCCTAAAGATACCTTATTTGTACTCTCAACCCATATTTGAAGAGCAAAAGTGCCATCTTATAGCAAAATGAAATACCTCTCTCCAGTGATCCACTAGCACAAAAAGAAACCAGGATAGCGAAACTCCTGATGAACCTTTCTTCATGAAACTTCTTACCAATGACTCAAAACACACCGGATAGTGTTAGTTAAATAGGCTCTCAAAAACACTCATGAAAAACAACCTCACCTGTGAAAGAAAAAAAAACAACCACCAAGGGAGTATGTGGTAACAATTATTTTACAAAAAACTTCTCAATTCTAAAGAGTCATTCAACCCACCAGGCTTAACAGAATTAAACTTGCAAATCCAGAATGCCTCTCTTTGAAGAAGTCACTGTTCAAGTCTCTCGCAACCCTCAATGCGTTCTTATCACCCAAAAGAACAGGTCTTCACATCCATGTTTAAACTCCTCAAAATGAGTAACTAAGGGTGCTGTTACAATCTTTCTCCTAAAACAGCTCAAATGCTCCCCAATGCGGAGTTTAACCTTCCTCTTAGTTTGTCGTATGTACATCTTGTCACAAGGGCATTTAAGTGCATAGATGACTTAAGACAGATGACTTTCTCCTAAGACAGCTCAAATGCTCCCCAATGCAGAGTTTAACCTTCCTCTTAGTTTGTCGTATGTACATCTTGTCACAAGGGCATTTAAGTGCATAGCTGACTTAAGACAGATGACTTTCTCCTAAGACAGCTCAAATGCTCCCCAATGCAGAGTTTAACCTTCCTCTTAGTTTGTCGTATGTACATCTTGTCACAAGGGCATTTAAGTGCATAGCTGACTTGTTCTGTATCGCAGTTACTAAAATGTTTCAAGGAAACCATAGATCCATTCAATTCAAAAGATTTAATATTCTTAGTGTATTTGCAAATCTTACAATGGCCACATTTAAAGTGGCCCACTACATTACCCCTGATGCCTTGTGGAAGAATCTTACTTGGGGAAATCATATCTGCTCTAACAATCATTTCCTTAAGATTTCTGCTACATTTGAAGGCGAAGAGCGGTGGTTCCTCACACTGGGGACTGTGTGAAACTAATCTCCAATATCTTAAAATGACAGATCTTATAGAAGAGGACAGATGTCCATAAGTCAGGGGACAAACAATCCTAGAAGTGCATCTCTTTCTCCCAGCCCCTTGTAAAAGGTCACTCTGGGTGGATCTTAATGCCCTACTTATAGCTGTATGGGATAACTGATGGGATAACCCCTTTCTCTAAAGTGGTCTCTCATTCTTGTGGACTCCAGGAAAAAACTGCTGTTATCTGACCAGTTTCTCCTGATCCTGAGAAACTGTCCAAATGGGATGTTCCTCTTCATATGGATAGGATGAGAACTCTCAAAATGTAGGTAGGTGTTACGATCACAACTCTTTCTGAAAGTAGAAGTTCTGAAGCTGGTGTCACCCAAAGCTATCATAATATTCAAAAAAGAAATTTGTAAGTAGTCATATTTAAGATCAAATGTAATAAATGGGTGACACCCACAACCACTCAAAAAAGGACAGAAGTGAACTAACAGAACCCGTCCAAACCATAAATACATCATCAATGTACCTCCTCCACAAATAAATATGTGCTAAATATTGGTTCTTATCTCCATCAAAAACAAAGGTATGTTCATAAGCATCCATACAAATATTAGCGACCTCTGGGGCCACGGATGCACCCATAACAATGTCCAATTTTTTCATGTAAAATGTTTTTTCAAAATGAAAGTAATTTCTAGACATGACTAATTCCAGTAATCTTGCTAAATATCTAGCTCGTGGCCCCATAGGATGATTTATATCCAAAGCTCTTCTCGTCAAGGCCACGGCCTCTCCTTGGGGAATATTAGAGAAAAGGGAAATAACATCCATAGTTACCAACAATGGGTTCTCTTTCTTCAAAGAATCATAGTTGATATCCCTTAAAATACTAAAAAAATGTGTGGAGTCCCTAATATAGGATTGATGCTTGGGGATAATCGGTTTTAAAAAGAAATCTATATATTTGGCTAAAAGTTCTAAAACAGTATTGGTGCCTGATATTATAGGTCTGCCTGGTGGTGGAAATATCCCTTTATGGACCTTGGGGAGAACATAAAAGAGATGTATCATTAACAAAAAAAATTCCTTCCCTCTCTGTTAAATACCCCTTATTTAAACCCTCAACTATTAGAAGTCTAATATCTTGCTTAATATTTTCAATAGGTTATTTAAAAAGCGGCATATATCTGTCAGATTCCTGCAACTGACGTAAAATTTCGGCCCTATAATCCTGTTTGTCCATTATAACAATAGCTCCTCCTTTATTTTTATTTCAATAGACTTTTGAATCTATTAAAGATCTATTGAATCTTTATCTGCTGGTTTAATAATAATATTGGGATCATTAATCAAATTCTTCAGAATTTTTACATCCGATTTAGACAAGTTAAAATTAACATGCTTCCTTTGATTTAAAAGCCTGTCAACATCTTCCCAAACTAAGATTTCAAAAGTTTGAATACCAGGATCAACATCACTTGGAGGAGTAAAAGTGGACGAAGGACCGAACGGTGTACCTTTCTCAGGTAAATAATCCAAACTATGAGTACACAATGCTGGATACTAAGCTAGGAGTTACCACTTAGGAAAAGGATCTGGGCGTGATTGTGGACAATACACTGAAATCCTCAGCCCAGTGTGCAGCAGCAGTCAAAAAAGCGAACAGAATGGGTACTTTCAGACATGACGCTAACCACTAGGGATGGGAATTCCGGATCTACCGGTATCCGATAATGCCGGTATCGGGCGTACCGGCATTATCGGATTCGGCCCGGTAATCCGGCCCCCGGTACCGGATTTCAGTGTGCCGGTTTTTTGCATTGCAGCCATTTAAAAATGGCTGCANACAGCTCAAATGCTCCCCAATGCGGAGTTTAACCTTCCTCTTAGTTTGTCGTATGTACATCTTGTCACAAGGGCATTTAAGTGCATAGATGACTTAAGACAGATGACTTTCTCCTAAGACAGCTCAAATGCTCCCCAATGCAGAGTTTAACCTTCCTCTTAGTTTGTCGTATGTACATCTTGTCACAAGGGCATTTAAGTGCATAGCTGACTTGTTCTGTATCGCAGTTACTAAAATGTTTCAAGGAAACCATAGATCCATTCAATTCAAAAGATTTAATATTCTTAGTGTATTTGCAAATCTTACAATGGCCACATTTAAAGTGGCCCACTACATTACCCCTGATGCCTTGTGGAAGAATCTTACTTGGGGAAATCATATCTGCTCTAACAATCATTTCCTTAAGATTTCTGCTACATTTGAAGGCGAAGAGCGGTGGTTCCTCACACTGGGGACTGTGTGAAACTAATCTCCAATATCTTAAAATGACAGATCTTATAGAAGAGGACAGATGTCCATAAGTCAGGGGACAAACAATCCTAGAAGTGCATCTCTTTCTCCCAGCCCCTTGTAAAAGGTCACTCTGGGTGGATCTTAATGCCCTACTTATAGCTGTATGGGATAACTGATGGGATAACCCCTTTCTCTAAAGTGGTCTCTCATTCTTGTGGACTCCAGGAAAAAACTGCTGTTATCTGACCAGTTTCTCCTGATCCTGAGAAACTGTCCAAATGGGATGTTCCTCTTCATATGGATAGGATGAGAACTCTCAAAATGTAGGTAGGTGTTACGATCACAACTCTTTCTGAAAGTAGAAGTTCTGAAGCTGGTGTCACCCAAAGCTATCATAATATTCAAAAAAGAAATTTGTAAGTAGTCATATTTAAGATCAAATGTAATAAATGGGTGACACCCACAACCACTCAAAAAAGGACAGAAGTGAACTAACAGAACCCGTCCAAACCATAAATACATCATCAATGTACCTCCTCCACAAATAAATATGTGCTAAATATTGGTTCTTATCTCCATCAAAAACAAAGGTATGTTCATAAGCATCCATACAAATATTAGCGACCTCTGGGGCCACGGATGCACCCATAACAATGTCCAATTTTTTCATGTAAAATGTTTTTTCAAAATGAAAGTAATTTCTAGACATGACTAATTCCAGTAATCTTGCTAAATATCTAGCTCGTGGCCCCATAGGATGATTTATATCCAAAGCTCTTCTCGTCAAGGCCACGGCCTCTCCTTGGGGAATATTAGAGAAAAGGGAAATAACATCCATAGTTACCAACAATGGGTTCTCTTTCTTCAAAGAATCATAGTTGATATCCCTTAAAATACTAAAAAAATGTGTGGAGTCCCTAATATAGGATTGATGCTTGGGGATAATCGGTTTTAAAAAGAAATCTATATATTTGGCTAAAAGTTCTAAAACAGTATTGGTGCCTGATATTATAGGTCTGCCTGGTGGTGGAAATATCCCTTTATGGACCTTGGGGAGAACATAAAAGAGATGTATCATTAACAAAAAAAATTCCTTCCCTCTCTGTTAAATACCCCTTATTTAAACCCTCAACTATTAGAAGTCTAATATCTTGCTTAATATTTTCAATAGGTTATTTAAAAAGCGGCATATATCTGTCAGATTCCTGCAACTGACGTAAAATTTCGGCCCTATAATCCTGTTTGTCCATTATAACAATAGCTCCTCCTTTATTTTTATTTCAATAGACTTTTGAATCTATTAAAGATCTATTGAATCTTTATCTGCTGGTTTAATAATAATATTGGGATCATTAATCAAATTCTTCAGAATTTTTACATCCGATTTAGACAAGTTAAAATTAACATGCTTCCTTTGATTTAAAAGCCTGTCAACATCTTCCCAAACTAAGATTTCAAAAGTTTGAATACCAGGATCAACATCACTTGGAGGAGTAAAAGTGGACGAAGGACCGAACGGTGTACCTTTCTCAGGTAAATAATCCAAACTATGAGTACACAATGCTGGATACTAAGCTAGGAGTTACCACTTAGGAAAAGGATCTGGGCGTGATTGTGGACAATACACTGAAATCCTCAGCCCAGTGTGCAGCAGCAGTCAAAAAAGCGAACAGAATGGGTACTTTCAGACATGACGCTAACCACTAGGGATGGGAATTCCGGATCTACCGGTATCCGATAATGCCGGTATCGGGCGTACCGGCATTATCGGATTCGGCCCGGTAATCCGGCCCCCGGTACCGGATTTCAGTGTGCCGGTTTTTTGCATTGCAGCCATTTAAAAATGGCTGCAATGTAAAAAAA
>QEPC01005594.1:4079353-4147817 GCA_003113815.1 Sphenodon punctatus | reverse complement strand
GTAGCGCGTACTGTCCTCAGCTTGATCCCTTGAACACGAGGGGACCCCCTAACTTGGCTAATTCCCCTAAATTTAAAGAGAGCAGATATTGGGGAACCAACCCCCCAATAATCTCACGTGGCAGGGGGTCTCGTGTTAACAGGAGATGGGTGAAGGGTGGGGATTTGGGGAGGGGGTTAGGTTGGAGGGGGGTTTTATTTGATTATTTTTACGTCCCCCATTGTGGTTATGTTTGTTTTAAATATATGTTATTTTTTATATTTATAGTGTTTTTCATTTTTATTGTAAGCGCCCCGAGCTGCCTTGGGCAGGAAGGGTGGGGTAAAAGCTGTTAAAATCAATAAATCAATACATCAATCAATAAATAATAAAATGCCCTTTGTTGCAAGCCTTATGGTAACTGGTGGCTTTTAAAAGCATAAGCTGCTGGAGTTGAATAATTTGGTAAGACTCACAGATTTCATTTTATGTAAATAAAAGGTCCTGATCCTGCATCATTAAAGCCAATAGAAGCTAGTGTTTAGCCATCGTGGTTGCTCTGCATGGAGCCCCGCTGACTTCACTGAAGCTCTCTGCAAGTACCAGAGTCCACTTATGTAAAGTGATTGCCGAATTCGGCCCAGCACCACTTAACCCTGCTCACAGCAGGGCTAACTGACACTAAAATTCCCAACATGTCAGTAGTGACATGCTTTTGCAAAATATTATTATAAGTCAAGGCTTAAGTGGTGTTTCACTATACCTGAGCTCTCTCTGAGTGGGCTCTCTGGTATTTTAGGGTAGTAGATGTGATCAAGAAATAGTTAATGCGTTAAAAATAAGACGTGAACAAAGTCAACCCTCTAAATAATGCGCATTTTTTAAAACCGGTTTTGAGCCCCTTTGATGATCGGGGGGTGCCAAAACCGATTTTAAAAAATGCGCTTTAAAAAACACATTCAAAACGGTTTGAGCTTTTACATGATCATGGCAAATGCGCATTTTAAACAATTTTGGTGTTTAAACGAGCATGAAAACACGCGCATTTTTTTTTTTACCAACCATGCACAAATTTGTCTCATCTAAAAGCGGCCCCAGTCTCTCACAACCCTTTGTTCAACACCCAACCCTCAATCACACTCCAATCAGTACCCAATCCACAACCCCCCCCTACTCTCGCTCTGATACACTCACTCTCACACTCACCACTCCCGCTTCCACTCTCATTCACGCGCTCTAATTGTCTTGCAAATCTCCACCTAACTGCATGCACAAGGGGGCCAGTATCACAGCGTTGCTGATCACCGGCAACACTGTGACTACTGGACCTGCCTTTTATCCCCAGGGTCCTGCCCCTTCTGTGCACGAATGCATGCGGAGCGACGCAGCGTCTCTGCTGGCCCCGCCCCACCAGCACCTGGCTGTGGCTGCAGGGTCTTGTTGTCCACCCTGCTCTCTGCAGGCGGAGCTCCTGTGTCTGTGTCCCTATCGGGAACAGCTTCCTGCATCCCTCCCAGGGTCCCAGAAGGGGTTCGTCTGCCGCGGCTCTGGCCCTCACGGGGCCGATAGCGGAGCCGGTGGTAGCGGCACCTGACAGGTGGAGAATGTCTTGTCTGAAAACGCCCCAAGTGTTTTCTCCCTTGTGTTGACAGTGGAGTTTGGACTACAACATGCCCCGTAAATCTTGTGCTTGTCTGAAGACACCCTAAGTATTTTCTCCCTTTACAGTGGAGTTT
The DNA here is from genome assembly GCA_003113815.1 of Sphenodon punctatus. NCBI lineage: Eukaryota > Metazoa > Chordata > Lepidosauria > Sphenodontia > Sphenodontidae > Sphenodon > Sphenodon punctatus. The sequence goes on along the minus strand of QEPC01005594.1, from coordinate 4,146,102 downwards.
TGGACAACAAGAAGTCCTGTAAATCTTGTGCTTGTGCTGCACAGGATTACAGAACTTGGCTAAATCCATGCGCTGAAGGAAAGCTAATATGAGGCACTTTTAAATTGACATTAAAATGCCAAAATTTAAAAGATTTATTATTATTATTTATTAAATTTATATGCCACCTCCTCCTGCTATAAGCATCTTGGGGCAGCTAACAAATTTAAAAATGCATTAAAAACACCACCAATAACCCCAAAGTTAAAATGACCCAGTACCAAAACCCCTCCCTAGCCCAACCCACCCATCCCATCTCCCTCGGTAAAGGCCCTGCGGAACAGCCAGGTCTTATGCGGTCTACGGAAAGAGGGGAGTTCAGCAGCCAGGTGGACCTCCAACGGGAGGGAGTTCCACAGCCGTGGTGCAGCCACAGAGTACGTCCTCCTCATGGTCAACACCCGGGAAACCTGGGGGACCTCAAGGAGGACGCCCCTGGCCGATCGCAGCGGTCGTTTCAAGATCCGGAGGGCGAGGCGATCCTGCAGGTAGGTTGGGCCCAGGCCGTTTAGGGCTTTAAAGGTCAACACCAACACCTTGAATTGGACCTGGAAGACTATTGGCAGCCAGTGCAGAGAGCAGAGCACTGGAGTAACATGCTCGCGTTGGCCCATCCCCTTCAGGAGATGGGCCGCCGCATTCTGCACCAGATACAGGCTCTGGACCAGCACCAAGGGTAGCCCTATGTAGAGTGCGTTACAGTAGTCTAATCTCGAGGTAATAAAAGCATGGATGATTGTGGCCAGATCCAAGTCCGAGACATATGGCCTAAGCCGACGTACCAGATGTAACTGGCAGAATGCACCCTTCACCACAGCTGCCACCTGGACATCCAGGGGGAGCTGCAGATCAAGGAGCTCCCGCAGACTACTACGGACCTGAGATACCAGGGGGAGGGCAGACCCCATCAATGATGGGGGTCATCGCTCCCCCGACTTTCCCCACAACCATCACCTCCATCTTGTCAGGATAGGATTTAACTTCAAGCGGCTCGCCCTCAACCAATGTAGAAACACCTCTTTCCTACTAGAAATAGCAGGGTAGAATCATAGTAGCCTGTGTTAAGTGGAAATACCAGTTTTCAAGAAAAACATTGCCTATTAATACATGTATTGGAGAGAATTCCTACTGGCACCTTCATGCTCAGCTATCTTTCCAGGGCTATTTTCTAATGTCGCAATTCACTAAATTGCATATTCAGAAACAGGAGCATGGGGGACGAATACTAACAGTTGTCAGAAAAAAGCCTTTAGGTACCTGATCTGTATCTGCAAAGTCTGGGTCAGATAGTTTCTGCTACAACTCAAGCCTCTTAAATTGGCCTCCAGAAAATAATAAAGCACACATGCTTTCTCCATACACATACACATTTCGGAGAATCAAAAAACAAAACAGACAACACTGGCAACTTATCAATTCATATCTTTATTTAATTCAGGGTCTATTTCCTTTGTTTTCTCATGGTCAAACCCTATTTACTTGCATATATAGTCAATAGGATCAGTTGTGGTGTGTGGTTCTATTGGTGTGGTGCAGTGGCCTTTGCTCCTATCCATTACAGTGTTGAGCATGTTGACTGGTGGTAGATGCAGTCAGGCAGGCAGCCATGGAGCAGAGCCAGGCTGCCTGACTGTGGCTTCACCACAGTGCACAAAGGGCATGATGGGTCATGGGCAATGCATAGGATAGACAGACATGGGGTCACACACACACACCCCAATATTTTCCCTGGTCTTGCCCTGTCCCAGTCCCACAATGATCAGACTTAGGAGCCCAGTCCTCCTTCCCTCCCCAGCCATGGTCCCACTCATCTGAGCAGGCAAGAAGTTGTCAGAGGGGCAACTTCCTTCATGGAACGGCGGCAGCAGTGCAAGGGAGGAGGACTCAGCAACAGGCTGCAGTGGTGCATGCAAGGCAAAGAGGACTCAGCAGTGGTGGCAGGACTTAGCTGAGAAGGAGGACAGGAGCGGAAGTGGAGACAGTGGAAACATGGTCAGGTGGTTAATAAATAATCTTTAAGTTGTGTCCCCCCCCGCCTCCCCCATCAACACTCATGAGTCACCTTTGTGATGGGTGGTGTCTGACCCTCCGTGTCACTTGATCCAGTAGCCTGGCATCCATGTAAAGAGTTCCATTATACAGTGGCATCCCTGTCCTTGCCAGAGGCAAAGAGAGTGGTCACTTAACAAAAATCTGTGTGTGCACCAGAGCCCTGTGTAGCAAGCAGCAGCAGGCTCAATCTAGTCATACAGACAAGTAACAACGAACCCCTTGGAGCTCAATTATTTGCAGCATATTGCTGTAGATGCAAAAGCATGTTGTTTTGTGTCGGCAGTTATTTGAACAATGTCAGCTAAGTCCCTGACTCTAAAACATACCTCTATATACCATGTTTTAAACATTGGACTTTGTTATGGGTGTGACTGGTAGACTCTATAGTTAGGCTTGTGTTCTGAAACAGGCTTTAAATGGGGGACAAAAATCGGTTTGTTTTTAAGTAGAAGCCAGCTGATGTTAAACGTGGGGATGCTCTTTTCCTTTTAATTTCTTAAGCAGTTTGAATCAATTTTTTAAATAGGGAAGTTTACCTGTAACTGAAAATTTCCCTTTCCAGTCTGAACATTAATTGCTCGTGGTTTTCTCTTAAAATAAATCCTATTGCTACATTAAAATTTGACATTGCTGTATCTTCAGTATATCTGGTGCTTGCTATAGATTTTTTTTTTATATAAACACCTATATGCATTCCTACTCTCTCCATTGGGATCCTGCGTGGATGGAAAGGTCTGCCTAGATGGAACCATTTGCAAGATGGTTTGCAAAATTAATGCATTGTTTTTAAAATACAAGATGAGCATTTAAAAATTACTTTGGGCCTCAAACTGCTGCTGAAAGCTGCACCTTTTTTTATAGAAGGAGGATCTGAATATTCCACACAACTTTAAAGTGTAAAAATTACTTAAGCTCAGAAACTTCTTTCCATTATAAAGAGTGGAATATTGCACTACATTTAACTTATTTTATTCCAGGTATGTCCTTTATAATAGAAGATTATATTGCATTCCACTTAATCCCTTCTTCATCACTCTCCTCAGCAGCCCCTCTCTAAATAAATCCATGAACTTTTTATATGGTTAAAATGAACTTTAAATCAAAGACACCTTAGTTTGGTAGCAATAAGCCTCAGCAGGACATTTATTATTAGGCTGTTGGAGCACTTCTCAAGTGGCTGAAGATATATTCTGTCTTCAGCCTGCTTCTGAACAATACACTTGAGGTGTGGCACCAAATGCTGTCTAATGCATACCCTGCTGTGGCTTATTGCTGTAATCAATTGTGTTGAGCAGCAGATTTGGGAGGGTAATGGCATCCCTGCTGGTGCTTATTAATTATTAGGAAGTATATTTTTCTTAGTTATGCATTTTAGTCTGAGGCTTACATACCTGAAGTCTAATCCTCAAAATGCTCCACTGTGGCAAGTCCAGTTAAAGTGAATAGGGCTTATGCTGATAAAGAGCTTTGAAGATTGAGCCTTTTTGCTTTTAAATGTTGTTTTACCATAATTTTCTAAATTTCAGTTGTCCTAACCTTCCTGTTTCTCAAAAATTCCAATTTCCCTTCATCCATCCAACTCAATATTCTTTCTAGTACGTAGGCCCTTCAGACACTTGGGCATATGTATGTATTTTGAAGAAAACATATTTGCGTTTTCCAAAAGTTAATATAAATGTATATTGTTGAAATGCAATATACAACTTTGGCACAAAGGACTTCAATTATTTTATATTCCTATGTCAGAACAAAGGAAGTGAAAAGTAGAGATTATTGCTGTGCTGATGAAAGAAGGCAAGGACACAGGTTGTGGGGTTTAAAGACTGTAACTCTGTTTCTAAACCACTCTAAAGAGAAATTCCATTGCATTACAAGTCGATGTCATTGCATGCTAGCTAGGTATTACAAGTCCAGTGCATATCCAACTTGCACCCAGAGCAATTCCAGGGAACTTGCTTGGGTATTACCTGCCAATGTCATTCTCTGTCAGGGCCACAACCCACCACATGTTATCCCAGGATAATTATACCCTTCATCTCTGGGACCCAACCACATATACCCCTCCAGTAGGGTCAGGGAAAGGAGGAGTGGTCTGACATTATCCTTCCAGTGCTTTAGTTAGTCCTGCCAGGCAGTGGTTAGTCCCTGTCTCCACATCTCATAAGATGTCTCCTGCTATATATTTATTTACTTCTGCTGCTCTGGTACCCATTCTCTTTGTTAACAGTTAACATTCCCAACTAACCTATTTACCCTCCCCCACCCAGAGTTTAAATGTATTCTCAAACAGAAAACGCTAAGGGTAACAGCACTTCCAGAAAGGGGGGTGGGGGGACCTCAGCCAAAGAGAGACAATTATGACTCAATGGAAAAATTCCTTCCAGCCCCAATGTGGTGACCAGCTATGCCTACAGTAACCAAGAGGGTGGGAAGGACATAGTTCATTCCTGCCTCTCCCTCTCACTTAGCTGTTGCCGTGTGGCTTGGTCTGCAGGGGGTGGAATTTGTACTCAGCCAGGAGTTTTTGCTTTGCAAGGCTCCTGTTCCACGTACTTACCGCCTGACTCTACTTCTTACCCTGACGCTCCAGCTCTGGTGTGAATGCTCTCTAGCTTTTAGCTTATGTAAAGTCCTTCCTCGGGCAACTGAAAAACTGAACTAAATATTGTAACAAAAATTGGAAAGCAAAAATAATGGACTATATAAAGGTTTGGGCCTCTTTAGTTATTATAGAAATGTGTAACCAAACAGAAAATCTGCTTACCTGTTTACCCACCTTCTAAGTGATCCATGGTGATAATCAAACCTAGTTTGGATTAACTCAATTTTAGTTTTTACTTTCTTTCAAACATCTGAGGAAGGGCTGTATGTGGCCCAAATGGTTGCATGCTCTCAACAACAGAAGCTGGTCGAATAAATTGGGCTCAATAAGCTTGTAATGAATGAATAATTTATTAGTGTAGCCAAGGGCCATTGCTGTTACAAAACATAAAAACAAATGGATACATACATTCAATACAGTCATAAAACATGACAATACCCTGGTCATTAACAAGCCAAACAATCCAAACCCCGTTTTCACTATTATAGGAATAATTAAATTCCATTTAAATACACTAACAATACCTGGTCTCATAGTCTGGCCTGCAACTCAATACCCATGGAGTAGAACAAAAGCAAACTAAGATCCAATTAATCGCTAAGAAAAACTAGGAGAATAATTCGGGGTAACTAAGAAGAAAAACACCCACTATTGATCCGTATAACATAGGACGGCAGACCTGGATATATCATCAACAGCCATAATTTCTGCAAGGATCGAGGCCCCTCTAAAAGGGAAGCTTGTAGTGAGGTTCTGTAGTATCTCAGTACTTAAATGATTTGTTTGCTTAATTAAAAAAAAACCACAACACAACCAACCAAACATTTTAATTGGCTGGCAGCCCTTAAATACAGCAGGTATTTGAAAATTTACCTCCCTGGAAAAATCATTCAAAATTCAGGATGCATCTTACAATGTTCATATACCTCTCAGCCTCCTGGACACGCAATAGGATCAAGCCGCCCCGAGCTGTGTTCAGGAGGGCGGGGTATAAATCAATCAAATAAATAAATAAAAATAAATAAAGAATGAAATGATTAAAATATATGGTTTAAGGGCTATGGGGCTACTTTACTTTACACCAATAGAACCACTTGTAAGTTACTTTCAGATTTCACACTTTTTATCTAAATATTTTACAAGAATAAGAACGTAAGATTTTGAATTCCTGTGATTTTAAAATGGGGAAGGGCCTTCTTGTTATGGAATGCGAAATGGTAAATCAAGCCCTACAGGTTTTTTATTATTTATTATTTGTATTAATTGCATTTCTCAGCCGCTTCCTCTTGCCCACATGGGCAACTCGGAGTGGCTCACAACAATAATCAAGCAATCATAAAACCAATTCAATAATTAAAACACACAAAACATTATAAGACACCAAGGTGGAACTAACTCTGCCCCCCGCCTCCCAATTTCACAACCCTCACCACCCCGTCTCCCCCACCAAAAGTCCGGCGGAACAGCCAGGGCTTACACTGTCTTCAGAAAGAGGGGAGGTCAGGGTCTAGATGGGCCTCTGTCAGGAGGGAATTCCACAGCTGCAGAGCGGTCGCCGAGAATACCCGCCCCATCGTTGCCACCTGGTTAACCCGGAGGATTTCGAGTTGAGCATCCTGGCCGACCGCAGGGGCCACACCACAGCCCGGGGTCTGAGGCGGTCCCGCAGCTAGGCAGGACCCAGGATGTTAGGGTTTTATAGGTCAATACCAACACCTTGAATCAGGCCTGGAAGACAATAGGCAGCCAGTGCAGCAACCAGAGCACTGGTGTAATGTGCTTGCAGCAGCCCATCCCCATTAGAAGACGGGCTGCTGCATTCTGCACCAGCTGCAGCTTCCAGACCATCACCAAGGGTAACGCCACGTAGAGTGCGCTGCAATAGTTCAGTCTAGAGGAGATAAAAGCATGGATTGATGGTGGCCAGGTCAGAGTCCAAAACATGATGTCGTACTAGATGTAACTGGCGAAAGGTGCTCCTCGCCACAGAAATCCAGGCAGAGCTGCGAGTCAAGAAGCACCCCTAGGCTACGGACCTGAGTGGCCAGAGGAGTGCAGACCCCATCAATGACAGGAGCCACCACACCCTCGGCCTTACCCACCATCACCTCTGTCTTGTCAGGATTCAGCTTCAGACAGCTCGCCCTTATTCATCTGCCAAACACCGGGTAAGTACCGAGACTGCCAGGCCTCGGTCTGCAGAAAACGAGAGGTAAAGTTGTGTATCATTGGCGTACTGATGACAATGTACGTCGAATCCCCTCACAACCTTGCCCAATGGCTGCATGTATGTGTTGAACAGGAGAGGGGACAGAATAGAACCCTGTGGGACTCCACACGTGAGGCTTTGGGAAGACGATGAACACTCCCCAAGAACCACCCGCTGAGTTCTCCTGGCCAGGAAAGAACGGAACCATTCAAGAACAATTCCACCCACCCCAGCCCAGTCCCACAGCCCTGCCACCAACATCTCATGGTCAACGGTATCAAATGCTGCTGACAGATCTAACAGAATCAGTAAAGACGATCTGCCCTGATCCAATTCCCAGCGCAGGTCATCAACCAAAGCCACAAGTGCAGTCTCAGTGCCAAACCCCAGACGAAAGTCGGACTGCAAAGGATGAAGGAAATCGATATGGTCCAGATGCTCCTGAAATGGCCAAGACACCACCCATTCAATAACCTTCCCTATAGGAAAGGTTAGAGACTGGCCGATAGCTGGCCAGGGAGTCAATGTCAAGCAATGGTTTCTTGAGCAGAGGCCGCACCACCACCTCTGAGGCGTCCCAGCACTCTGCCCTCCCTAAAGGATTCATTGATTACCCCAGTAAGCAATGGCCCTAATGTCTCCCGGCAGGCCTTAACTAGCCAGGACGGGCATGGATCTAATTCACAACAGGTGGCTCTGACAGACCCAAGGACATCTGCCGCATCAGCGGACGAAACCCACTGAAACTGATCCCATGAAAACAGACACGGTGGGGCATCCATTAACTCAGGTTCTCCCATTGCTACAAATGTGGCATTGACGTCATGGTGAATCTGAGCGATTTTATTCACAAAAAAGTTGACAAACATGTCACAGCGAGCACTGGAAAATTCCAGTTCCAGGCAGAGAGAGGCTGGACTGACCAGTCTCTGCACCACCCAGAAAAGCTCAGCTGGACGTGACTTTGTGGACGCTATGAGAGCAGCAAAGAATACCTTCTTTGCAGCTCGCACAGCCAAAGCATAGGCTCTTAAACTAGTTCTATGCTGCAATCAATCAGCTTCAGTACAAGTACAACGCCACCGTTGCTCCAACCGCTGTCCCTCCTGCTTCATTCGCCGCAGGTCCTCTGTAAACTACGGAGACCTGCGTTGTCGGCGTTCAGAAAGCGGACGCCTAGGAGCCATTCAGTCAACGGCCTCTGTCAGCAAGATGTTCCAAAAAGCTACAAGGTCATCGAGTGAATGGTCCTCAAGATTGAACAGTATATCCCCCAGAGCATTCTGGAACCTATCAGGTTCCATAAGTCTCCGGGGCGAACTAACCAAATCGGTCCAGCACCTTTCCAGGGGCAGACATGCGCCGGAAAACCGGCCCAGAGGAGATAATGATCCAACCGTGACATGGGTACAACTAACACCTCCCCTGCCTCAAGGCCGGTGCAAAATATCAAGTTCAAGGTATGCCCCCCATCATGTGTCATGTCAACAACCCTCTGAGACAGTCCCATGGTTGTCATGGTGGCCAGGAACTCACGCTCTGCCCCTCCAAGATTGGCGTCAGCGTGAATACTGAGGTTCCCCAGGACTAATGGCCTCAGGGACTGCAAGACTACTTCCGACACCAATTCAGCTAGAGCGTGTAGGGATGTTGCCGTACAGGTAGGTGCACGATATAACAGCAGCAGCCCCAATCTGCCTCTGGCCAAATCAATCACAAGATGGACGCCCTCTAATCCAGAGATAGTTTGCACCATATACCTCCTCACAGACCAGGTATCCCCCAAAACAATGGCTTCACTACCACCACCACTGCCCTTCTGGTCGGGGCTGATGCTGTACAGAGTACCCAGCCGGAACAAGGTCAGCCAAAATTGGCCCCAACTCAAGTGTCTCGCCAGGTCTCTGTAATGCACACGAGGTTGGCTGACTGATCCAGGATCAGTTTCCGGATCGTTGTAGATTTATTAGCCACCAACCTCGCGTTGATCAGCAGCAGTTCCAGACCAGGGACCCTCCCATTCTCAAGCACCACACCACCTGCACAGGGGCCAGTGAGAGGAACAGGCACATGGCACCTGTCCCTTCTCACAGATTGAACCAGCCTCCTGGAGGGACCATAATTGCCCTGGCCTGTCACGACCCCAATGGCTGTGGAACCACCCCACCCCCGGAGGCTGTCCTGCCTGGCCGGTGGAGAATACCCCTGCCCTCCCAACCCCTCCATGCCTCCCTGCTATGGGGAAGCATAAAACATCCCTCCCATTTGTGTCAGGCCCCTCCCTCACACTGAGGGGGTCGGACCCATCCCCCTAACCGTCCCCTCCTCCCCCTTTTACTTAGGGTAGGGGCCATACCATATACACCCCACATAACCCACCCTAGTAACCATCCATCCCCACCCCTCAACAAATTCCACCCTAAGTCCGCCGCCCTACTTTTCCGCTGCCTTCATTACTGAATAGTTTATGATGATTTCTAGGGCTGTGCATTTGGGTTTCAATAAAACACAACTAAAAAAAAAACCACCACCCTTTTTGGCATCCATATTCAAAACACATACTAGGGGCTTGATCCATTGCTCTGTGGACCGCACGTGCACAGCTGCGCACAAACCGCACGGATCTGCATTGCAAGCGCATTGTGCCCTGTGGAAACCGTGTGCATGCATGCACACAGTCCACAGGGCATTGGAGTGCAGCCAATGTCTGTGTATTCAGGTTTCAAGTGAATCCAACATTTCCTAGAAAATGCTCTCTCTCAGCTTAGCCTCCTGTTTAGGGAGCCTATAGTGAGCCCTCCCCACCTGCAGGGGATGAACTGCAGTCTCCAGCACTGCAGCCAGGCCTAGGCTACCGGAGCCCAGCTCAGCAAGGGAGAAATGGTGAGTACTTGCCAGCCACATCCTAGCCCCATGCTCCATTCCCACCGAGGGATCCATCATTCCACTTTCTACAAGCCATTGACTTCCTTCTGAGCCAGAAACCACTTTCCCCTAAGCCAGAACCATGTCTCATTGCCCCTCCCCAAGTCAACACCCCCCACCCCCCTTGAGCCACCTCCATTCCCCATCCGGGGCGGGGAGGGGGGGGATGGAAACTGAGGCCTCTCACTTTATCAGAAATTGACCATGTCGATGAAAGGATCCATCCCTGAATTAAAAAATCTCATTTCAGAAGTAGACAGAGCTACTCCCCATTTTGGAAGCCGTGCCATCACTAGCAACACAGGCAGTGGTAGAAGGAAGCAGAAGGAAGTACGGGGGCAAGATCCAGAAAAGAGCAAGGAGTTGGGGGAGGGGGGAGAGAGAACAAAGGGAAGCACAGGGCATTAGGAGATGGTCTGGCTGCATGAAGTTCACAGAGGTGGTGGGATTTCTTATATCTCCATTGTAACTTTTTGGGAAGGAAAGTGGCCCCCAATTTCAGATTTTGCCCCAGGCACACACATGCCTCTGTGTATCTCAGTGTACTTCAGACTTCACATTCCAAAAGTTGGTGAAGCCACTTCTGCTATTTGTGAATCCTGCCCCCAGCTTAGTCAGAACAGAGTGTGTTTTGGCAGCCACCATGCATGTGGATCCTCTCAACCAGAGGGACATGTGGCAATTGCCCCTTTGTCTTGCCAGAACAGCTCTGACTTCCTGGTGGTCTGAGTGGGGGGTATGTGTTTGCAACAGGAGTTAAAATGTGATTTACTGATGCAGTGCTTTTCTTGTTAGTTTAACTTTTATGGTGGTTGTATTTGCTGATTTATTGCTCCCTTACAAAACCTAGCCTTGAAAAATAAGATAATTGCTCTCCAGAGTTATTTTTCGAAAGAACCCCCCCCCCCCCAAACTTCTGGGAGACACAATAGAATGGTTTTTGACAGAAGTGAGAGGGTGTGTTTACTCTTTGCTTAGATGTTCAGTATTTTAGTCCAGAAACATGTTTAAATTGTCTTACTAAAGAGGACAATATTCTAAACCTAACCTAACCACACTTATCTAGAATTTATTACTGTGAAGGTTGCATGATTGGCTTTTCTTTGCGTGCTTTTATTTATGACAGAAACTTGGTAATCATCACATTCCATCATCTGCACACATACTTGCAGTCTCTCCCTCTTCTGCAGAGATAGCACTGTAATGAGATCTTCTGTCACTAAGGAATTAGTCCGGCACAGACTTATGCACGTGCGTAACTCTGGATGCTGTGAGTAGCCCCATTAAAGTAAACGGAAGGGATGAGAATTTCAGATTCGGATAGAACCGAATCAACCCCGAAAATGACTGATTCGGTTCTATCAGAAAATTCTGATTTTTTTCGGTTTCGGATCTTTTACATTGAGTTTTTTAATTGGATCTTTAACATTGCGGTTTGTTCCCATTGACTTCAATGGGGAAAAATTAATGAAAAAAATCCAAATCGAGATCCGAAATTACTAAAGAAACAAAAGTGAAAAATCTGAATCCTAAATTTCCGCTGGACTCCCATGCATAGTAAACAGGCACAGTTCTCATTCATCCAGGGTGTTATGTACACATATGTAGTTTGCCAAAGTTCTGCTCTTCACTTAAATGGGTGCCAAATACTATTCCACTGTGAGACCTTCCCATTGCCACCACATGCATATGTGGTGTCACTTCTCAGAGGCCAGCACAGCACAACCTCGCTGTGTGATCAGTATTTAAGTATGGCCTAACCACTGGTGGCTTTGTTCCCTGGTAGAGGTGGATTCCTCCACACTCCTGAATTACATAGGCAACAGCCCAGTGCCTGAGGTTATGCTGAACAATGATGCCTCTAGCTGTGAGTGAGGATTTATCACCTGCTTAAGTCTAGTGAGGCACCTTGGTGCACGACTTACATGCACGTAACACCCTTACGCACTGCATGAACGAGATTGCACCCAGTGCCAGTACTAGCAGTCTTATGCCAGGGTTAGGGAACCTTTTCCCTTCCAGACAAGCTCCGAGGGCTGTGTAGGAGTTTGGCCAGGGGCGCAATCTGGAAGAGGAGGATCCAGATTTTGTACCCTGCCCTTGTATGCATACCCTTATCTCTGCTTACTTACCCTTAGCTCAGTCATTCAGTGCTTGGGGATAAGTCAAGAACTGGATCCAGCAGGCAGATTAAGGAACTGGAAAGGGGCCAATGAAAACTTGCCACAGGTTGCATTTGGCCCCCGTGGCTTGAGCTTCTCCACCCGTCTTATGCATTCAAAAATCAAATGATATGATTTTTAAAGTCAAAGAGTTTATTTATTTATTCATTTAAAATATATATTGGGGATCTTTTCATTTGCTTTTTGGTTTTGAACTTTTATGCTTCATGTTTTCCTACTTTTTTTCCAGGCTGATGCTGTCAGTAACATGACTGAAGGAGCTGCAAAGTTTAAGAAAACATCAAATGTCCCAAGATCTGATACAAATATGAATATGAACAATAACAAATATGAACAGTGTTGTACAATGTACAAATTGGCAGTGCTGAGAAGGCATCTTTATAACAGGCATTTCCAACTTTTATTGGGGGATGAACATTTATTAGCATACTGTGCTGAGTTTTCAATTAAAATTAGACTGTCAAAAAAAGTACTTTTTGTAATGTAGGTTGTTTTAATTTCCTTGTTTTAACTATTTGTGTTGAAGGCTCAGTGCTTCTGAAATTGGAAGTTATTGATAGGGATCTTTACTGGTTAAGGCTCAAATCAGTCAGGACTGCAGGGCACTGGCAGGGGTGTGTGGTGGGTGCCCACAGCTGGGACATCAGGGGCTGCAGGTTAGGATTGCCGCATTTCAGTACACGGTGAGGGAATTCAGTATATATGGCTGTCCCCACTTCAGAGGCAGAAATTTTTCAGTACACAGTGAGGCTTTGAAATGCTTAAATTTCACGGTTAGGGTGCTAACCAAACTCAGGTTGGTAGTGTGCCAGCAAGGGGAATTAAGTGCATTGTATTTTTTAAAAAGGAGGAAATTCTATACTCAAAAACCTTTCAGTTTAAGAGAGAAGTTAAGGCCTTTTCAAATTCATTCATGCTCCCAAAAGCATAGAAATAGTAAGTTAAGGCTCCCGCCCTAACTTCCATACCATGTAAGCAGTAAAGACATTGTACAGTCTCACATATTGTGCTCACTTACAACTTAGAACTTAAGCTGTATGCACCCACACTTTGCCTTGGTCTTTCAGCCCCAATCTTCTTCCTCTGCAGACTGGGGGCAACACGGAAGCTGGGGACAGGAGGGGGTGAGCATCACCTTTTACTTCCCCTATATCCTTTCATTTGGATTGGGGCGAATGGGACAGCTGGGAACTGGGAGGCTGTATATGGGGGAAAACAAGGTTGATAGTTGCGGAATATGTACACCAGACTTGGAATTGCAGCACTTCCAAAACTTGGTTCTTTGTTAGGCTCTGTTTCATACTTGAGGGATTTGCTGGATTTATCTGTCTTGGTTTTAACTAATACCAGATTTCTTTCTGACAATCTACAGTTACAAATATCTATGCAGGAAGAGGATAGATTTCAGACGTGGATCCCAAGTGTGCAGGGGCCAGTCTAATTAATGATTGTACGGTGCCTGGTACATGGCTGGTACTATATAAATACTAATAATTCTTGTACTGGCAGAGTGTACTGCCTGCACAACTGTGTGTTTAGGGTCTCAGCCCTGGAAAGTATGAGCTTAACCTGTAGTGTTGTGGCCACAGAGAATTTGGTCTAAAAAGTTTGGAAAGTGGCTGGTGTACTCTAAACTATGTCTATAGCAATGATCTGTGTAGTACGTATTACACTTTCCAGACAAAAATGTTTTAATACAGACTGATATATCATTAATACTCAGTACCCTATTCTGCTCATTGCATAATTTCTGGAACAGCTCAACCAACTCCAGCATCCAACTTTCCTTTCTTGGTTGGCTTTACCACAACCATTGTTGTATGTGAAGACAGAGCCATAGCAGCAACAATGGTTCACACAGCCAATAATCAGCACAGCTTACTCTAGGACACCATTTTGAAACCTTATCATGGGCATTGGCTCAGATCAGGATCCTGCTTTACCTATATTGTTGAATCTCTTATGTTAGACATGATTTAATTTGTCTTGAGAACAGCAAAAACAAGTACTGCAAAAGTATAAAATCAGTGGCATTCTGACCAATTAAATTGCAGAGCTCAAGTCCCCCAAATCAGCTTGAGGGCTACTCAGAACAGCAATAAATTCTGCAAGGTCCTAGTTTAATATAATCTAATCCACAGTGGACACTGTCACTCTAGCTTCCATCGACTCTGGCTGGGGTGGGGAACCCCTGGCCCATGACTAGTTTTTATTTGGCCATTTTCTTAAATCTTGGCCAGTTCTTAAATCTGGCCCATGATTCCAGTCCATACCCTCAAGTACTAAAAGTGACCTGGGAAGGGAGCAGAGATGAGGGCATGCCCTTGAGGATATGGGATGGATCCATGGCATAGATTAATGATTTGGACCCTCCCCTTTCCCCATCCTGAACACACCGCTGAAGTGTGACCCCCCTCCTCAAGCTTCTGTCTGGACCATGTACTAATTTTCAAAGTGGCCCATGAGAGGAAAAACATAATTGAGGGTAGGGACTAGATCCCTGGGCTAGATCCCAAAACTGGAAAGGGAGCAAATAAAAAACAGCCACAGGCCAGATTTGGCCCATAGGGTTTCTCATCCCAGACTTTCTTTGTGTGCAATCCCAGTTTATAAAAAGAGAGTCTTTCTTCTACTGATGTGGGTTTTAAGTGTCATGTTTCAGACTTAGAAGCCTTTCGCCTGTCTGACCCCTTTTAGAGACTTATGTATAATTCCATGACCCCAAACAGCAAAGACATACAGCCTATGGAATAATAATTGAGAATACAACCCCTATTTGCGGATGGCATGACCCTACATGGCATCCCAACTCCTAGAGTTTGATAAACTCTGTATTAGAAGTTAAGGTCTCTAATTCACCCGAGTAGTTTCTGCTCACATAAACAGTCAGTGTGATGATACAAGAAAACAGAGTTTGAGTGGAGACAGACTATGCACAGGTAAGGCATGGTATGGCATGGCATGGCGGTGGGGGTTCTGTCCTGCATACCTGCACAAGGACCAGGGACAAATTGGCCCTGTTTGTTATACAGTAAATATTAATAACTATTATACAGAAAAAAAGGTTTGGTTTTCTAAAAAGTCCAGTAAATCCTTGATTTACTTTAGTGTGTTTTGATTAAAGAAAGCATTTTGTAACTATCTTACATTCTGAATCTTCATCTCACACTATCCATTCTCTGCCCACACACAACTGTGTGTTTGAGTTCCTCTGTTAGTGACTCAACTGGGAACTATGCTTGTCTATATAGGTCAGGGGGCAAAGAATTGAAAAGAGGAAACTGAAAATAGATTTGGATGTACAGAAGAATTTGCTAGACCACTGTTCCTGGTTTCCATTTGTGCCAGTGGACAGAAACCATACGATCCTTAGCTCACGAACAAGGCCTATTGTGCCATAAACCTTGACATTATGACCTTTCCCCTCCAGAGAAGGTCCTGGCTTCAACTGCTCATTTGATTACCTCACCTTTCTACAATCAAGCCCCAGGTGTGTCAAGTTTGGGTTTAAATAGCATGCCTAAGATAATACAGGCATTGAGTGGCAGAGATAGGGAAAGATTTAGTTTCACCAAGAAGTTATTCTAAGTTTTATAAAAAGGGGTGGGAAACCTTCTTTCTCCCAGGGGCCACTTTGAAAATTAGTACAAGCTACAATAGCTGCATAGAAGTTCAGCGCTCAGGAAGAGGTACGTCTAGATCAGCGGTGGGGAATCTTATCTGTCCCAGAGGCCACATTGAAAATTTGTATGAGCTCCGAGAGTCACATAGAGGTTGGGGATGGGGGTACTTAATGGGTGTATTCAAAAAAAGGAGGGCTGAGACCATGGATCTGTGCTGTGGATCTGTTCCATCCCTACCCTTGTGGGCATGCTCTCCTCTTCGCTCCATTAGCCTGAGTTCAGTTTTTCAGTGCTTGGGGTAGAGACTAGATCCAGGCACTGGAAAGAGGTCACATAAAAACTTGCTGAGGGCCACATTTGGCCCCTGAGCCTGAGGTTCCCCACGCCGGTCTAGATCATGGATCTGTACCATGGATTTGTCCCCTAGTCTTGTATGCATGCCCTTATCCTGAGCTCAGTCTTCCAGCACTTAGAGGTAGAAACTGGATCCAGGAACCAGAGCCAGGAACTGGAAAGGGGCCAAATAAAAACTAGCCACGGGCCGTATTTGGCCCTCGGCCTAACATTCTCCATTCCTATTTTATAACTGAGCCTTTCTATGCATTGCCCTGCCTCATTCGCTATACATCTTTCAATTTCTATAGCAAATGTGTCATATCCTATAAACAACCTCATCACCTTGATACACTCCTTGAGACAAGTTTTTTTGGAAGTAAAATAATAATGTGATGATGTAACTGAAGATGCATCATAATGCACATTCATAGTAAGGCCAAGTAAAAGTTATAAAAATTCTGAGATAAGTTCAGCCACACTTCAGACTTCAGTACATAAAGACTTGAAGAACACTGACTTTGTTTTACAAAATAAATTGACAGACAATAGTTACGAAAAATATTATTTCTCACAGCTTTAATGAAGAACAGCTGAAGGACTGTATTGCATACTTAAAATAATGGACAAAATACCTTTTAAATATTATGAGCTGTCTATCACTAATTACTCTCTGCGTGTTAGCTGGGAGTGTATTATTTTCCCTTCTCTGACAATAGTGCCAAAGTCAGGAAAAACATAGTTCTAAATCTCTAATTTAATACAGCATTAATAAAGAATTTTCCTGAAAATGTTATTGTATTAAAGCAGTTTCAAAAGTGGGAGAAAGTTGTAGGCTCGGATACTTATGCATTCAGTTCTATTGATTTCGGTGGGATGTGTGTTTGTAGAAACAGGGTCTAGTAGTCCACCAATACTCCTTGCTTACTTAAACTTTCTCTTGGTTCATTCATCAATTTCTTTCGAAAATACATGCTAATTGTAACAAAGACGTATGAAAATAAATACTATCATGTTTTCAAGCAGCTATGAAAAAAGTCATGAATCATATGCTCAGTTTCTAGTTCATACGGCTGTCTTGTTTAAAAAAATAGTATGTTTACTTAAGGGCAAAGTGCAGATTGGCTGGGAACTGCAAAGAAGCTTTGCTGCCTTCTTCTTGAGATTGCTTTAAACAGCATGTAGCTGTTATCTCTTGACCTGATTTGTGCAGGCTCAGATCAGAGAGGATTAGAATTGTACACATCTTCAAGAAACAGTTCAATTTATATAGCTTCTCATTCAGATTTTATTTCTTAATCTTGAAGGCTAGATGAAGACAATACTAGTGCACCAAAACTACCTTCTCTATTTCTCCTATTCTTTGGGGGACCTATTAGCATTGCCCCAAATCAATGACTTTAGTCTTTTAATTTGAATTCAACAGAATCTGACAATGTTTTCCTCACAGGAGTCCACACACTTTAAAAAGCTCCTTGACCTTAATTGTCAAGCTGTTCCAGACAGATGTCTTCTAATAATTAGTTGTAACAAATACTTTCAGACATTTCTCTTGTTCCTGGATAGTTGCTAAATTACCAGGGCATCTTAATCTGTCTTTCAGGTCTGGTGAACCATTTACCCAATTTATTAAATTTGTGAGATTTTGGCTGTTTTTACACGGACGCTCCCCCTCCCCCCGCTGGGTGTGAGGTGGAAGGGAGGTGTCCATATAAACGCCCCTGTGGGTGGGAGGATGCAAACAGCATGGGCAGTGGGGCAGGTGTGCTCCTGCGCAACACCCATCACCCACCCACCCATGGACTCCAATGCCCGATGCTCTGAGAGTGGAGGTGGGTGTGCGCCCATGGGAATGGGCACCCACCCACTGCGGCCGCACACCCATCCCCCCACCCACCACGGTCCATTTAAAAAGCATCCTAAGCATATTTTGTATAACAAATGTGTTCAACGATAGCGTTTAGCCACCTGAGTTTTTGCTAGTGGCTAGGTCAAGTTGTCACTAAAACATTTGTCGTGCTGCACTGAACAACTGGCAGCACTTACAAAGGCCCTTTTCATATGGGGGGGGAAGGGGGTGTGCTGCAGTGCAGGTGGCAGCACATGAGAGAGGGGCACACGGGCGCACCCCCATCTCCACACACTGAGCAACCATCGTTTTTGTTGGTTGGTCCATGCGTGGGGGATGGGTGGAGATGGGTGTTGCGCAGGAGTGCGCACGCATACCCACCCACCCGCCATGGCGGTTACACGGGTGGCCTCCACTTATGCCCACCCGTGGATCTGCGTGGCCTTGGAGGGGGGGGGGGGAACGTCTCGTGTGAAAAGGGTCAAAAAGAAGGACATCAGTTGCTTGTATTAGATACTGGGCTTTTGAAAGCGTAAATCAGAGGACATCAGTTGCTTGTGTCAGATACTGGGCTTTCTAGCTGCCCTGAGCCTTCAGGATGTGTGGGGTAAAAATATTAAATAAATAAATATAATAAAGTAAGTACAGGGAAAGCCATATTCCATCTGAGAACTACTCCACATAAACTGTTGCTTTTAATTCTGCAATTCCCCTAAGAACTAAAGTATTCCTCCTCCTAAAAGCAGCACAGTATCTATCACCCCATTCTCCTCTGCACAGTTCAAGCAATATTTCAAAATTCCTTAATGTACTACCTGATGTTTTTTAGCACTATTACACTAACCAGCTACCACAGGAAATATTTCCAAACCTCATCACTGTTTGGGCTCTACACATATGGGACTACAAGACACACCATACCTCTTTTGTTTCTTTTCACCACAGTGCATCAGTGAAGAAGCACTATAACTATTGATTGTATAGTGTCAGGTACACAGCTTGTGCTATATAAATAATAAATAGTGTTACATTTCCTTATTTCAGCTGAGGAAGGCCTTACGTAGCAAAGATCTGGGCAACCACTGCAGAAATGTTAATAAAATAATCTTTATATAGCACCCCCCTGCCATGGCACTTGGAGCGCTTTACATATAACACAACTTTTAATTCTCACAACAACCCTGTGAGGTAGGTCAGGCTGAAAGAATATTGTGACTGGCCTCAGGTCACGCAGTGAGTGTCTGGCTAAGGCAAGACTGGAACCAGGGTCCCTCCCCTACCTCTCAGTCCAAGAACTGCATACTTAGCTATTCTCAGTCTCCACTGAGAGTAGGTGCCCAAGGATGGGAAAACACTGTGCCTGCAGCATATTCAAAGATGAAAAATTGAACACCCATACTCATAATATGGAATCAGGGACCACAGAAGCACGACAGATATCTGTCCTGGCGGAAATCTATGTGGGGTAGGAGAACAAAACAGTAAAGCATATACATGAAGGCATCAGGCATAGGTGCAGCTACGGGGTGGGTGTGAGGGGGACATGTCCTCTTCAACTTTTCCCAACAATTTTTATATTTCTCTCAACATTTGCCACTGGTTTGATTTATAAAAATCTGTATCTTCGCACAAAATCGTGGCTGTGGTTGTACCTTGGCTTCAATCAACCAAGAATTCACACCAACCTGTTACAGGCCAGTTGCGTCTCTCCTCCTCTTTCATCACTGGAACGGGAGAAATCTAAAAGTACAAGCTTACTGCTCATTATTGTTCACACAAGCAGACTCCTCCTAGGGTTCTACCCATGGGATGCTCCTCCATTGGTAATAAATCACTCTGCAAGTGTTTACACAGAGCAGTTACACAGGGGAGGCTAACCCAAAAAATAAATGTGTGAGATGTTGGAAGCATAGTGTTAAGCCTTAATTTATTTAAATAAATAATTTAACTAATTATGGCCATTTCCCTGTTCATTCTGGAATATATACATTCCCCTTCATTCATGAGCAAAGGAAAATTAAATTATTATTCTGAAGTATTTATGTAAACAAGTCATCAGGCTTTGCCTCTTTCCAGTCCCTTTCCTTTTATAAACCTCTGCATCCCTTCCCCTCCTCATCCTCCTTTCATACTTGTTTCTTTTTAAAGGGCTCACCTGCACCACAAGTTAACACTTGGAAGTGTGTTGTTAGTACATCAGCCAACGTTTATTAGCTAGCAGCAGTTTCTATGTATGTGTGGGAAGACTGTTCTACCTTTAAATAGATTAGGGCCACCATACATTACGCTGTGTCCATGCAAAGACACTGGCTGGCTATGTATCGAATTCAAGTTGGTGACTCTAGAGAAAAAAAATGGGAGCCACTCCCTCGGGGTTTCCGTAGCCAGAGTAACATGCAGAACTGGTCTTCCCACAGACTCCCTGTCAGCTGAGGCTACTGCAGGCGACTGCATGATCCCTAGCTGGCAGCAACCGCTTGTGACCTGCATTTGCTCACCAGAGCCCCACTTTTCCAGCTAAGGCTACTACGAGCAGGGGTAATATCATAGCCAAATAATCAACAACTGGTTCTTTGAGAACTGAATGCCACACTCCCCATCCCTCTCTATGGGTACTCTCTGGTAGCATATATCACACGCCCGCCCTCTGCGCAGTTCAGGCGAGAAGAACCGGCCTGTTGCCAGCAGAACCGTGAGAGCGACCACATTAGTAGCTTACACGCGGCTCCACGCCCGAGCTACAAGCGCAGGGGTTGGGTGGCGACACCCTTAATTAACTTTATGCGGAAGGCTGTTAAGGCTTCTCTCAGCCAGCCAATCCGCACACTCTGTTCACACGACTAGCATTTGAAAACGAGCTGGTCGCACATTTTACTGTTAATGAATCAACCCTCTGCTCGCTCGCCCACGTATTTCCCTGCCCCTCCTGCTCCGCGCAGCTCCACCCTCCTCGCCGCTCCCATTTCGGCCAGTTGCGAAACCTCACCCACCGCTCCCGGAAGGGGGGGAAGTCATGATGAGGTCATGTGGTCAGGAGGCCGTTGCCACGGGAGCGGGCTGAGGGAGTGAGAAGCTAGAGGGCGTTGCTGCGGGGCGGGGAAACAGACAGGTCGACACCACCCGCGGGCGGGGCTGGGTCAGAGCAAGGAGGCGGGGCTAGCGGTGACTGGGCCTCCCCAGAGGTGGGGTCAGAGCGGGGGGCGGGGCTAGCGGTGACTGGGCGCATTGTTGTGGCCTTTGCCCTAGTGCCGCTCGCGTGTTGGAATCCGAGCGCTAGGGCCCGAGCCTGAGAGGGGTCGGCCCGCTCCCTGCCCGCTGCTTTCCGCGATTGAGGGCGGCTCCGCCTCGATCCCCAAGACCTGCTTCTAGCCATGCTGCGCAACACAGGGTAAGGGGAGTCCCTCTTTGCCCCCCCTGTAGCCCCTATTGCCCTTCCCGTAACCCCATCTTCTTCTCCTCCTCTCCCTGCAGCCTTCCTCTTCCGCCTGTCCCCCCTCCTTCTCTCTGCCACCCCCACCTGCCTCTGCTCCCATCGCTCCCCGACTGCAAATCCCCCTTCCCATCTCTGCTCCTCCCTCGTCTGCCTGTCACCCTTTCTAATCTCCCTTCTCATCTGCCACCCCATCATCCGCTTCCTGCTCCTTGAAGCCCCTGTGCCTTGCTTACTTGCCACAGCCTAACCCCCCCCCCCCCATACTCTCACCGCCTGTCCCGTCCTTGCAACTCTGCCGCCCCCCACCCCAAAATCTCCCTGCAGTCTCTATCTGTGCCACTACTCTGAACCTGACTTTCCATTTGTACCTGTGGCCTGGCCCTGTGTGTCTTCCTGTGTCATGCTCTTCTTGGTCTAGCCCTGTGTCCATAGTCTGACTGCCCTTGCCTGTTCCTTTAGCAGTCTTTTCCAATGCCCTTGTCATGTCAAGACCATAAGTATAGATAGACATGGCTGTCTGGATATACCTGAATCCTCAACCCATCTGTCCAATTACCATATGAGTTTTTCCAAAGTTGAGAGATGGGTTTATCATGCATCATGCCAAGAAATGCATACATCTCCTGTGGGGGGATTAGCCTGCCTTTGCTATGTAGTTTCACAGGTGCTGAACTCCTCTTGGGTACGTACAACAGGCCATGTAATATTCATGGCTGCTATTTTATTAAATTTGCAACGGCTGGGAAACAACTTGACCATCCCACATGACTACATAGTGAGTTTAACTCTAATGGATAACAGCGTATACCAGAGGTTTCCATACTATGAGTTGGGACCCCAAGTAGAATTGTTCCATCTGTGGATGGGGTCACAATCTCAATTGACATTTGATATCCTTTGCATGTCTTTGTTGCTATCTGGGACCATGGGGTTATATACAAGTCTCCAAGCAGGCAAAGAAGTTTGGAAAGCATTGGTATACAGGTTCCAACTTGAACAGTACAGGGAAACAGGGTAGGTTGGCAGGTTTATGGATTAAAACTCCTGAACAGCTAGGCATATTGTTGGAAATAATGCTTGCAGGTAAAGAGTCCATTTTCAAAAGTGACTTATGCACTTAGGAGTCCAGCTGTTATTGAAAGCCAGTGAGACTTGGATTCCATAATTACAGCTATATCTGGAAACTTAGTTCCAACCCAATATGTGATGCATTCTTTCCCCACTTTAAGGGGAAATAGTGATGCAGCCTTAAACATAGATGTGCTACTGCACAGCTGTAATATATTTGTGCCCTGTGTGGTTTTGTTTGTGTAAAGCAAGGCAACTATGTTGTGTTCCAGAAGGAGAACAGAATAGTATCTTTCCCCATAATATATTGGTATTTGGAAGTTTTTAATTGCTTGCAAAACTAAACTATATTACAACATGGTAGGTAGGGGTGTAACCATATTATAAGAAACATCTTGCACTTAGTGACTAGAATTACAGAATTGAAGGGAACTGTAAGCAGAACAGTTTCATCAGGGCAAAGGGAAAAGACACATGGGAGGAGATTAAATGAAAAGATATAGGCAGTTGGGAATTAAAGAGCTTCGTATAACTTAATGAGTCAGTATATTCCAAATCTTAAAATATATAAGGCATAGTTCTGTACTGAAAAGAGGATATATAAAATGACCCCTTCTCACTTGGGAGATAGTCTTATGCTTCCCACGGTTTCCAATACTACCTATACGCTGATGACACTCAACTCTATCTCTCCACTCCCTCCCTCTCCCCCTCTGTCCTAGCTCGTCTCACCAACAGTCTTTCCGATATCTCCGCCTGGATGTCTCAACGCCAACTCAAACTGAACATGGTGAAAATTGAACTCCTTATCTTCCCTCTCAATCCTTCCTCTCCCTCTTCCCTGTCATTTGCCATTGACGGGGTCTCCATCCTCCCTGTCCCCCAAACCCGTAGCTTGGGCTTCATCTTCGACTTGCACCTCACCTTCAAACCCTACATTGACTCCGTGACCAAATCCTGCTGCTTCTCCCTCCACAACGTTGCTAAGATTCGCCCTTTTCTGTCTGTCTCCTCTGCGAAAACTCTCATCCATGCCCTAGTCATCTCACGCCTTGACTATTGTAACCTCCTCCTCACTGGCCTTTCCCGCTCTCACCTTGCTTCCCTCATCTCTCTACAAAACTCCGCTTCCAGGATCATCCACCTAGCCCGTCACTTTGACCATGTGCAGCCTCTCCTCTCCTCTCCTCCCTCCACTGGCTTCCCCTTCCTGAGCGTATTCTGCACAAGCTCCTCATCTTCACCTACAAAGCCCTTCATAACCTTGCTCCCCGCTACCTCTCTGCTCTGATCTCCCTNTCCTGAGCGTATTCTGCACAAGCTCCTCATCTTCACCTACAAAGCCCTTCATAACCTTGCTCCCCGCTACCTCTCTGCTCTGATCTCCCTCCGAACCCCTGCTCGAGCACTACGCTCCTCTCCCATCCCCTCCCTCACCCTCCCACGCCTCCCCTGCTCCCCCAACTCCCTTCTCCCTCGCTGCCCCACACGCCTGGAACTTCCTCCCTGCCTTCGTCCACCTTGCCCCCACCCTCCACACCTTTAAGTCCCTCCTCAAAACCTACCTCTTCCGCTCCACTTTTCCTAACTCCTGCTAATTATCCCCACTAAGGATTATCCCTTACCTGTTATCTGCAAACTCCTATTTACTGTAACCAAGCCAAGAACGTGCACCTGAGTTCTCGCATCCTCATGAATGTTGCATCCCTTGTCTCTCCCTCTGTTCCCCCTTCCCTGTCTCCCCTCATCTTTAGATTGTAAGCTCTTGGGCTGGGACCATGTCTATTTTATTCTCTGTAAAGTGCCAGATACACTTCTAGTGCTATAGATAAATGCTTATAATAATAATAATTATTATTAAAAATAATAATTATCAGAATCTTGTTTTCTGACTTCATGCTCTTGACAAAATAAATTTTTTGCTCCAGTCAGCCCTCTAAAACCGGAACAATGACGTGGGTAAGCTGGAGTTTTTTCATTCCTGGGTGATTGTAACAGAATTGTTTAGTAAGTTTGTTAGTTACCTGTGCAACTTTTTTGATTAATAGTATCAGCCAGCAGAACTTTCAGTGTTGGTGGATCATAAAGAGAAAAGAACTCAGCTTGATTCTCCGAGGGCCGAGTTTACAGGATTGGTAGTTGAAATCAACATTTTGTTTTTTGCTTGTAAGCAGGGTGTATACTCAGTGGGGAAAAATGAGACAAACATGGCATTAAAGAAAACAAAAAATCTTTTTAGATTTTCACCATACCAAATTTAAGTAAGACTGTTGTTGGAGTGATGTTTATAACTTTCTTGTTAATGACTTAGTTTAGCATAGTCTTTGAAATGTAATCTCCCTGGCTCTGCAAAGTATTTTATGCTGTTATTTCTGTGTGACGCTGTAATAGAGAATAACAAATGGTTTCTGAGGAGAAATTCCCTGAATTTCCCTTTATGTATAAATCAGTCTCTCTCTTGATGAGAATTGAAATCTGTGTATAAAAGATGAGGACTAGATTTTGACCTTGGTTAAATTGTATGTACATTGATTTAACCCTAGAACTCAGATGAATTTGCGTCATCTAGGTGAACTGAGGCCCTTTTAACACGAGATGGATCCACGCAGGTCCACAGTGTGTGCATGTGTGGGTGCCGCCCGTGTAAACACTGTGGTGGGTGGGTGGGTGTGCGGGCGTGCTCCCGTGACCCACCCGTCTCCACCTATCACCCACGCACGAAGCAACCGACGAAAAGGCAGGTTGCTCCATGCGTGGAGATGGGTGTGCACCCGTTTGCACCCTCCCCCCACCCATCGTCCCTGTAGTGACACTCCACCCGCTGCGGACAGCCCAGTCTGCCCCACCTGCTTAAAAAGGGCCTGAGACTAGAATGTGGCCAAAGCATTTCTGTGTTTCATTTGTGTTCTCATGAGCTTGCAGGGACATATTCAACTTTAGGCCCCCGTCCCACGGTGGGATCTGTTAGTGTAAGTCTTTGCATGTTTCCATTGGCATCAGTGGAACTCGACAAGTACTGGAAAGCCCAGTGTGCAAAAATCATGAGTCAGACCTTAATAATAATAATTAATAATGAAACTTAAAATAAATAAGGTTTTTTAAATATACCTTTTGGCTATTTTGAGACTTTAGGGCACACTTGGGTTATGGCTTCAAGCTTTTTTCCACAACAGTGAACACTAGAAACTTAATTTAATGCTTGTGGAAATTCTCCTGTAAGCACAGGACTGGAGGAACTGGCATGTAAGAAAAGAGTTATGATGAATAAAACTTGTAATAGATAAAACTATGGAAAGTAGAAGTTAGTAGATCTCATTGCTGAAACAGTCCAGCTAGTCTCATCCCTGCCCCATGCAGACTTTTGTGGTAATTTCGTACCCCAGACCCATATCTACTGCAATAACTCACAAGTTAGTGGCTCTCCGGCTTGGCCCTTTAGACGTTGTCGCCTGCTCCCATGGGCACAACATACCCAAAGGACAGTGAGATACCATTAGCCAGCCGTTCCTTTCCTGTGAATTAAAAGAGGCTCTGGGGTATGTTTGTATCCCAAACACAATAGAAATTGCTATATGGGGTACATTTGTACCCTGGGTACTAATACTGTGGGGATAAATGGACCCCAATCAATTTTCATTTTAGATGACAACAGAAGCCAGTAAGTGTCACAGTACACCCATCAACCCATCCCCCTGGAGAGAGAGAGAGAGAGACGCACGCACGCACGCACGCACGCACGCACGCACGCACGCACGCACGCACGCACGCACGCACGCACGCACGCACGCACGCACGCACGCACGCACAGAGCCATACAGTCTTCTCCACCCAAATCAATTTGCACGTTACAACAGAAGCCGTAGGCACACAGCCTTCCACGCTGTCATGCCACTGGCTGCATGTCTCTTGTGGGGTCCCATTAGCAGCTATTAGCCAGATAGGATTGGGGAACAAATTAGCAAGATAGGATTGGGTGCTTCTCCCAGGCCCCTGTCACTGGCCACTGTTGGAGATGACAAGAGGATGCCTGGCCAGGAGACTGGCCACAGGATGCTGGGCTCGATGGACCGTTGGTTTGACCCAGTATGGCACTTCTTATGTTCTTATTATCTCCTTCAGGTCAGTCTCCTGGTATATGTCAGCCCTCGGCAGGGTGTGGAATCAGTTCGGTTGGTTCGCCCCTGGAGACTTAGGGAACCGGAGGGGTTCCAGAATACTGTGGGGAGTTACCAGTGATTTTGATGACCACTCACTCAATGACCTCGTGGCACTTTGGAAAACCTTACTGACAGAGGCCATGGACTGAATGGCTCCTAGGCGCGCACTTCCTGAATGTTGACATTGCAGGTCTCCCTGGTTTACGGAGGACCTGCGGCGGATGAGCCTGTTGCTGGCTAGGGTGATCAACGCCTCCCTAAGGGAGGGCAGAGTGCCAAGCTGCCTCAAGGAGGTGGTGTTGCGGCCTCTGCTCAAGAAACCATCCTTGGATGTTGACTCCCTGGTCAGCTATTGGCCGGTCTCTAACCTTCCCTTTTTAGGGAAGGTTATTGAATGGCTCGGCAGCTCCAGGAGCATCTGGACCATGTCAGCTTTCTAGATCCCTTGCAGTCCGGTTTTTAGCACTTAACATCTACCGTGAGTTGAACCAGGGTCCAAAGACCCTGTTGATCCTGTTAGATCTCTCGGCTGCATTTGATACCGTTGATCATGAGATGTTGGTGGTTCACTTGTGGGACCAAGCCAGGGTGGGCGGAACTGTTCTTGAATGGTTCTGCTTCTTCCTGGCCAGGAAAACTCAACATGTGGTACTGAGCGATCGTTCATCTTCTTCCCGGGACCTCACATGTGGGGTCTTGCAAGGCTCTATTTTGTCCCCTCTCCTGTTCAGCATGTACACGCAGCCTTTGGGTGAGGTTGTCAGAGGGTTTGGTGTGCGGTGTCATAAATTTGCTGATGACACACAACTTTACCTCTCCTTTTCAGCTGACCCAGATCCAGTCATCTCGGTGCTTACCCGTGTTTGGCGGCTTTGGGGGACTGGATGAGGGCGAGCCAACTGAAACTGAACCTTGACAAGACGGCGGTGATGCTGGGGGGTAGGACCGAAGGGGTGGCGGCTCCCATCATTGACGGGGTCTGCCCCCATTAGTTTCTCAGGTTCAGAGCCTAGGGGTGCTCCTTGACCCACAGCTCCACCTGGATGCCCAGGTGGCAGCTGTGGCAAAAGGAGCATTTTGCCAATTACATCTGGTGTGACGACTTTGACAGTATTATTATTTATTCAAAATATTTTTATCCCACCTGTTCTGCTAACAGCAGCTCGAGGCAGCAAACAACAGTAAGATAAACATAAAATACAATAATATATATAAAAACACTAAAAACTATCCAATAAATTAAAGTGGGGATAAAAATAAATCACCCTGCCACCCTAACCTCCCCCTTCACCCCTCCCTCTCACTGAATGCCTGGCGGAACAGCCAGGTCTTCTATTTCGTTGAAAGGAGGGAAGGTTCGGCGCCAATTGGGCCTCCGCTGGAAGTAAGTTCCACAGCCTAGGTGCAGCCACCGAGAATGCCCTCTCCAGAGTTGTCCGCCTGGATACCCGAGTGACCTCCAGGAAGGCACCCCTGGCCAACCGCAGGGGTCGCTCCTGGGCCCGGGAATGAGGCGGTCCTGCAGGTAGGTGGGGCCCAGTCCGTTTACTGTTTTATAGGTCAAAACCAACACCTTGAATTGGGCCGGAAGACTGTAGGCAGCCAATGCAGAGAACGAAGCACTGGTGTAATGTGCTCATGGTGCCCTGCTCGTGTAAGGAGGCAGGCCGCCACATTCTTTGAGCCGCTTTGAGTGCTGTGTCAGAAAAGCGGGATATAAATATGACTAAATAAATAAAATAAATTCTGCACCAGCTGCAGTCTCTGGACCGTCACCATGGGTAGCCCTACATACAGCGCATTACGATAGTCTAGTCTTGAGGTAATGAAACCAAGGATGACAGTGGCCAGGTCGGAGTCTGAGATATATGGCTGAAGCTGCTGCACCAGATGTAATTGGTGAAACGTGCTCCTCGCCAGAGTCTCCACCTGGACATCCAGGTGGAGCTGGGAATCGAGGAGCACACCCAGACTGCGAACCTGAGATGCCAGTGGGGGACGGACCCCATCAATGACGGGACATCACACCCACCGCCTTACCCATTAACATCACCTCTGTCTTGTCGGGATTTAGCTTCAGTCGACTCACCCTCATCTAGTCCCCCACAGTCGCCAGACATCGGGTAAACACTGAGACTGCGGAGTCTGGGTTGGATGAAAAAGAGAGGTAGAGTTGGGTGTCATCACTATATTGATGACACCAAACATTAAACCCTCTCACGACCTCACCCTGTGACTGCATATACATGTATGTCTTGGACTCCAACCTGGCCACAATAATCTATGCTTTCATCACCTCAGGACTGGACTACTGCAACGCGCTTTACGTGGGGCTACCCTTGGTGACGGTTTGGAAGCTGCAGCTGGTATAGAACACGGCGGCCCGTCTCCTCACGGGGCTGGGTCGCCGTGAGCATATTACATCAGTGCCCGGTCTCTGCACTGGCTGCCTATAGTCTTCCGAGCCAAATTCAAGGTGTTAGTTTTGACCCATAAAGCCCTTTACGGCCTGGACCCCACATATCTGCGGGATTGCCTTACCCCCCAGGTCCTGGATCGGCCCTGCGGTCGGCCAGAAGCACCCTCCTCAGAGTCCCCCATGTATCTCGGGTGATGATGATGAAGAGGGCGTTCTTGGTGGCCGCACCGAGGCTGTGGAACTCCCTCTTGATGGAGGCCCACCTGGCCCCGAGCCTCCCCTCTTTCTGTAGACAATGTAAGACATGACTGTTCTGACGGGCTTTTGGCGAGGGAGATGGATGAAGGGGGGAGGGGGTTATGTTCTCTGCCGTGGGATATTTATTGATTTTTTAAATGGTGTTTGTTTATGTGTTTTTAAATATGATGTAAGCCACCCCCAAGCTGCAGTAACAGGAGGGGGGCGGCCTATAAATGTGAAGAAAATAAATAAAATAAAATATTTGTTCTCTGTATCCTTCCAGTTGTCTAAAATGGTCTCTTTTGAGTTTTGAAATATTGTCATTGTTTACTGAAGCTGCATCGGGGTACACATGTACCCCACAAGGCAACAAATGATGCTGTCTTCACTGGAATTGAGTAGGGTTAAAAAGGCATAAAGTTTCTCCGTTGACTTCATTGACATGCAAGAGCTTGCAGAAAACTGAGACCAAGAGAAAAATCATGGATAAAGACTGGCTGAGACATTACTAGAATTGTTACTTAAAACGCTGCTCTTTTATTTTAGCAGGTGCAGCACAAACAACTGAAGTTTTATTTATCTTTACCCTGGATATAGAGTTTAGGGGCTAGTCTTGTTGAACACGTATTCAACAAATGCATGTTCTTTGTGGTTTGTATTTTTGCTTGCTGCTGCTATGATTTTATTATTTAAATTTGTGTCTTGCTCAATCCTCAAGGCAGCTAAACAGCATGTGAAACACATTTAAGAATAAAAATACATAAAAACATACAAATGAAATAAAACCCTATCCATAGCCCATTTCCCTGCCTGCCAAATGTTTGGCCAAAAAGAAAAGTGTTGCCCAGTGTAGAAAATGCTCAGGCTTTGATGACCCTCCATGGGACGGGAGTTCCTATAGTAGTGGAGTGGCTGAGAATGCCTCTCTGCTTGCCCTAACCATTATAAACTTGATGGGCAGATAGTACTCGCAAGAGGATGCTCCCAGCTGACTGCAAACATTGGGTATTTTCATAAGTGGGTTACCCTTGATTGGGTCTAAGCGTGGTAATGTTACCACGCTTGGACCCAATCCACGGTAACAGCCGCCACCCAGCCCCGGGGTAGGCTGGTACCCAAAACAGACATGATGGTGCGCCTTACCACAGTTTGTTCCAGACCGTGGTAGTGCTTACTACTGGCTGTTGCTTGCGATTTCCCGAGATCACAACCGGTGGTAACTGCTACCACAGTTCGGGGCAAAGCATGGTGAACATCTGGCGGCCGCAAAACAGAAGTGATGGTGGTTATGACCCCAGGGTGTGGCTAAGCATGGTAGAGTCACTTCTGAAAATACCCATTGTGATAGAGTACAGGGGAAGAGGCATTCTTTCATATATGTGGGGCCCAGGTCATTTAGGGTTTATTAGTCAAAATTGACACCTTGAATTGTTCCCAGAAAGTCAGAGAAGACTCCTAAACCACAGGTGTAATGTGCTCTCAGTGATTCATCTCTGACAGGAGGCGGGCTTCCATGTTCTACACTAGCTGCAGCTTCAAAACAGTCACTAAGGGCAGTCCCATATAGAGTGCATTGCAGTAATCTAGTCTCAAGGTTATAAAGGCATGGACGACAATGGCTAGATCTGAATCAGAAAGAAAGGGCCTCTACCTTCTCACCAGATGGAGTTGGTGAAAAGTGCTCCTGTCCACCACCGTGGCCTGATGTTCAGGTGCAGTAAGGGGTACACCAAGACGACAAACCCCAAGAAGAGGCTGGACCCCATCCATGACCCTTACCCCTGCCCCCCCAGGTCACAGGGCTGGCCAACCATTGTCTTAGTCTTGTCTAGATTTTGTCTCGCTTGTATCACCTGTATCCAGTCCTCAACAGCACCAAGTGCTGGTTAAGCACCGAGACAACAGGACTCAAGTCTGATGAAAAAGTTAGGTGTCGCTGACATATCAAGGACACCTCACTCCAAATCTATGCATGATCTCGCCCAGTGGTCTCAGATACATGTTGCAAAATAGGAGAGACAAAATGAAACCCTGCAGGGGAAGTCCCAACGGGACAATGAGCAATTGCCCATCACCACCCACTGGGACTCTCTGGCAGGAACAAACAGAACCATTCAAGAACGATTCGGAAAGTCAGGCCATGCAGTTATGTTAATGACACTTTGTGATCAACTGTATTTGTATTAAAGGCCGCTGAAATAGGGTACGGTTTCTTCTGTTGATCTTAAGGTGTAGATCATCCACCAAGGCCACTAAAGCAGTCTTGGTATAAACCTAGGACAAAAGCTTGGGACATGGGTCCAGGAATCTGATATTGTCAAGATGTGTCTGAAGTTGCTGGGTGATAGTCCATTCAGTAACCTTCCCAAAAGGGGGAGGTTAGAGATGGGGTAGTAACTGGCTGGAGAGTGAGCATCAAGAGATCATTTCTTGATGACTGAATGGCTGCAGACTGGACGACCTGAAGTTTTTTTGGGTGTCTAGCAATCTATCCTCTTCCCTGGAAACTAGGCCTTGAACAGCTCCAACCAGCAATAGTCCCAGTATCTCATGACTGGCTTTCACAAGCCGGACAAGCATTGATGGATCTGATGCACAACCAGCCACCTACATCCCTCCAAGCACATCCTCTGCTTCTATGGGGGGCACTAACTGAAGCTGATCCAAATCAGTGGGACAATGGGTGAAAACATACATGACGCTAATCACCCTTTAACCACCCTTGGTGGTTATTTATGCATGTTGCAGGGTTGAATTGGTGCCCTATGCAGCCCTGCAACATGCATAAATGACCACCAAGAGTGGTTAAAGGGTGGTTAGCATCATGTCTGTTTTCACCCAATACTGAGCCTCCCCAATCCAAAACTAACTTTGCAGTCAAACTGGCAGCCTCCAAGCTATGATGAATATGAATGATTTTGTTTGCAAAGATGAATGATAGCTCAAGTTCTGGATGGAGACAACTCAGGCTGTCCACCATCCAGAACAGCTCTGCTGGATGGGACTTTGCAGACACTATGGCAATGGAGAAGAAAGATTTCTTCATTGCCACAGCATTGTCTTTTAAAGATGATTTATGCTCCAGTCAGCTGGCTTCAGCACATTGAGCACTATTTGTGCTGTAGCTTCCTGCTCTCCTGTTTCAACCACCTCATGTCACATTTAACACATTTGTGTTAAATAATGACATACTGAGTAGTCTTGCAAAATACAAGGGGACAGAATTGACCTCATATTTATAAATAACAACTTAAATCTGCTGCGGCAGAATAATTTGTTGGTTCATATGATCTGGACCCCACATATCTGAGGGACCGCCTTTCCTTCCATGCCCCATTGCAGCCCCTGTGATTGGCCAGGAGTATCTCCTTGTGGGTTCCATCTGTTAATCTTGTTCATACGACAAGGGCTCGCAGGGAAGTGTTCTTGGTTGCGGCCCTGATGGTATGGAATTCCCTTTCCCTGGAAGTTCGTTTGAGCCCGAGCGTCTTCTGGAGGCAGTGTAAGACTTTTGTTTTGTGAAGGTACTTGGTGGGCAGAAATAGGGGATGGGGAGATTGGTGGATGGATTTGGGGTAGAGTTGTGGGGAGTTTGGATGTGGGGAATGGGATGGTGGTATTGGGTGGGTTTTGTGGGCGTGTTGGGTTTGGGGGTTGTTTTTGTCTTTTACTGTTTTTATGGATTTTTAATATGCTTTCATATATGTTTTATGTTATGTTGATATTTTTTTTGTAAGCTGCCCTGAGCCTTTTTTAGGGAAGGGCAGGATAAAAATTTAAATAAATAAATAAAATACAATATATTGTAGTTCAGTTTTACAACTCTTTGCTATACTATACCAGTATGTAATGATTAGATGTAGAATTTTAGATAGAAAATATTAATGCTAAATTATTTTAACACATAAAGTAGCAGTCGCTTCATTTACCACTGCTTTTACATGTGAGAATGCATCTTTTTCTGATCCAGGAAATTAGCAGGATGTACTCTCTTCATCACGGGAGCAAGTCGTGGCATTGGCAAAGCAATTGCCTTGAAGGCTGCAAAGGATGGGGCAAACATTGTGATAGCTGCCAAGACGGGTGAGCCTCATCGCACGCTCCCAGGGACAATCTACACTGCTGCAGAAGAAAGTAAGTATTAGAGAGAAAGGACAGTGTCATTAAGTCAGTCGTTGATACTCGGAAAATATGGATTGAGATCCTGGGTCTGCCATGGACTTCAGTTCATTTAGGGCTTGATCCAGTATCTATTTAAGTCGATGGTGCTGTAATAATGGTTCATAGGAGTCTTTAATTATGGGGGATTGGCAACAACAAATAGGCATGTTTAAGCTGCCTATCAGATAATTTCTCAGAACGTTCTAGCATGCCCACACAGAATAGTCTTCCCATTTTTTTCTTGATGCATAAACAAGTGTGATGTGAAATGTTTTCCTTTTTTAACTGTACAGTTGAGGCAGCTGGAGGAAAGGCTTTACCATGCATCGTCAATGTGATGGAAGAACAGCAAATTGCTGAAGCAGTGGAGAAAGCTGTACAGAAATTTGGAGGTATAATATGCTGGCTATGGAGGTGGTTCTCTGTGTGTTAATGAATAACCTTCCAAATGTTAAGTTACCATTTTCAAAGGTTGTTTTTTGTTTTTTTTTAAATACTCCTTTCAACAAAACTTGAATAATGAACTTTGAATATTATTTTAATCTTATTTTTAAATGATTTAATTTCAAATACTAAAATTAGATGGATTGTTTTCAAATCAGGAATAGATGTCCTTGTGAACAATGCAAGTGCGATTTCCTTGACTGGCACGCTGGAAACACCTACAAAGAAGGTGGATCTTATGATGAGTGCCAACACAAGAGGAACCTACCTTACGTAAGTGCGATAGACTGAATAGCAACAGGTTTTTGTTGTTTTTTTAAAAAAGAAAAAACTCAGAAAAAAATGCATAGGTTTTTGTATGTAATTTCATCCAAGTTAGCAATATTATCTCACACCATAGCTTTCTGAGTTCTTATTTGTAATGACTTTTGAACTAAGCTGAAAGTACCCTGGATGAAAGCCAGACTCTGTTGAAGTTGATGTCAACAGGAGATCTGCCTTTAGAAGAGCCAGAATTTCTGCACCCCTAAACCTCATGCTCCCCAACCTGGAGGACAAGAATGAATGATTGCCAGGTAACTCTTCCAAGATTATTGGAAGCTATTAAGTGGCCACTGGAAAAGTAATTTTTTTGATAGGTTTGCAGAAAAGCTTTTTCGATCTTGAGCTGTTATGGTAACTCTTTAGTGACTGTTCTCCATAAAGAAAAATACATGCAAATGCACTTTTGAAAAGGCTAGCTATTTAGGAACCTGGTAGCTGTCTGGGTTTGGGCTAGGAAGCTAGAACTAAGTGGGGTGGGGGGTTACAACTGGAGTCAATTAGCCAGGAAAATCGCCAGGTCAGGAACCAGGAATTCATACTTACACTAGGAGCCTAGTTGTTAAAAAGCTTAAGTCAGTAGCCAGAGATCCAGACCCCAGTTCAGAAGCTCGGAGGTAAGCTGAGGTGGGAGGCAAAGGTTAGTGGGAGAACAAAACAAAGATCGGGCGGTCTGTAGGGATGAAGTGGGATGCGGTAGTCAAGAACACAGCAGATATGAGGCAAAGCTGTAATAGGACTGGAGCAGGGTGGGAACAAAACGGGAAGGAAACTGGGGATATAGTAGAAGACAGAAGCACACATCCAGGTCCGCCTGCAGCAGACAAGCCACTGGCGTGTTCCATGGACAATTTTCTGTTTTCCCTATATAAACAAGGGCAAGCATTGAGGGTGATTGGGTGAACTATTCAGAACCCTGCAGCATGGTATAATTATGGAGGGGAGTAATCTTCCAGACACTAGAGCAAATATGCAGCTATGTGATTCAAGCAGTCCCTGGGACTCTGCAGACCTGGGTCTGAGACACAGGCAGGTTCTGACACCAACCTTTTAAGTAAATACATTTCTGGCAAATGAAATTCAGGTAAGTTCAGACCTCGGTTTTTCTAAAGCATTTCATTCATAAATAAAATAATGAACTGTTTAAAGCTCATGGAGGGGTTAGTCTAAAAATTTCCTTTTATGGTTAATTTTTCTGATTTGCCCTGAAAGGGGAAAAACCATGCCAGTCAGGCTTTTACAATACACAGATCAGTAACATTTAAAAAGATGTTAGTATTCAATTAAAAATAGCGAGGCTTGCCATTCCAACATGATAGCAGCAGTTTCATTACATTAGGGGCCTTTTCACACGAGCGCCCTCCTCCCCTGCCCCCCCCGTGCACATGTGGGGGGGTGCCCATGCAAACGCTGCCCGCGGGGGGGCATCCGTAGGAACAGCGCCCATGATGGGTAGAGGTGTGTGCGTGTTCCCATGCTCTACTCACCTTCACCCATGCACGGAGCAACGGGCTCCAACGCCTATCCACATGCCTAGGTGTGGACAGTTGATTTTATAGGGGTTTTTTATGGTTCTTATATTTGTTTTTCCTAACTAGTGATACACTAAAAAGAAACCTTTTCATTTCTAGGTCTGTAGAATTTCTCCTTTTGTAAAGCAGTTCGTTCTTAAAACTGAAGCCTTGGTTGAGTGTGACTGTGTTCAGGAGCCTTCTTAATTTTGAAGCTTTCATTTCAGGTTACTGCTGGAGGATATCAAGGAACTCTTTCATCTTATTAATCTTTCCCTACAGCTATATCTGTAATATTAAATTATTAAGATGATCCTTTCCCTTAAGATCACGTAGCATGAAGAGTAAACATGACATGGTTTTGGAAAATATTTTTAAAATTATTCTGATCTTTAAAAATAGTACTAAAAACAGAGATGCTAGCAAGGTAGTTGTTTTTTGAACACAAACATCAATTAAAACACTTTTTAGAACTACTGTAGTCCAATCTGTTTTCATATTTTGTAGCCAAGAAAATAAGTGGAATGAATTTAGAATTCCAAATGAATTTTTATCTGATGGTAAAGCCTTTCAGGAATGCAACATTGTGGGGGAAACCCAGTGGTACTCTTGATTAGGGAAAAACACCCTGTCGGATGTAATATGCAGGAACACATTTCAAGAAAATGTTTGTGCTGGATGCTTTCCAGTATTTCTGTTACCAGATTTTGCCCTACGTACCATTACCTTCCTATTGGCAGCAGTGTTACTTTTTTTTCAGTAATGGCGACCATATTTCCTCAATGGTGACATTAACTCTGATTAATATCTATAAGGAATGCTGATATTGCTGTTTCTTTTTATGGGATAGCAATCTCCCCTTTGAATGCTACAATACATTAAATGGGGGGAAATAGCTTTTGTTTTGTGTTGCAAATTGAAAAAGCTGAAAGATTAATTGGTCCCAAAGGAGAAATTTGTTACAGCCATGAGTATCAATTCAGAAGATTTGAGGCATTGCCTATCCACATGCTTTATCCATTTTCTGTTGCTATTCTCCCCCCCCTTGTTTTACTGTAATCTTGTTTCTTGTGTAGCCAAGTTATATCAGTAAAGAGATGTGAAGGAAACCTGTTCTTTGTTTTGAATTTCAGATACGGGAAGATGCATTTACTAAGCTAGGTATTATGTAGTGGTTTTTGCCTGTCAGTATGTACATAGATTCATGCAGATTTTTTTTTTTTTTTTAAAGTAGGCATTGATTTGGATTATACAGTGTCAGAAATCACACTTATAAAAACACTCTTCTCCTCCTCTTGCCCCTACCCCCACCCCACCTTATCCCCTCAGGAATAAAATGGAGCACATCAGGCTCAGTATGTCCACTCCTGTTGGACCAAAATGGGAAATGAATGTCAGACTTATTGTGATGGTCTATGTAAGCAAATGTACATTTTTTGTACTTATGGGAAAGTAGTGTTAAAATATTTCATATTGGCTTAGCAGTAAAAAAAATATAGCGCACTGAATGTGCATTGTAACATGATTCATCTTATTTAAGATCTGAAATTTTGATACTTATCAACTAGACATGATAAATGTTATTTATATCCTGCTCCCAAACAGCCTACAGTTTTCTGCATAGAATTAGGTTGCTCCGCTCCATGCGGTGTGAGTAGAACCATTGATTTCAAAGGCCCTTTTCACACGAGACACCCCCACCCATCTCCACACAGTTTTGCTGCGTGGAGATGGGTGGAGACGCCCATGTGAAAGCCGCGGGGGATGGGTGGGGTGCGTGTGCACTCCCGCGCTACACCCATCTCCACCCATCACCCATGCACGAAGCAGTGAGCTCCAATGTCCAGTGCTCTGTGGGTGGAGATGTGTGTTCCCACGGGCTCACACCCATCCCCTCCCCCACCGTGGTCAGTTTAAAAATGGCTAAAAAGACTACCTCCGGGGCACAAAAAAACCACCCAGAAGTGTCTGCAGAATCGGAGCCTAACCCCTAACCATGTATCTGCACCTTTTGAAGCTAGTTCTCACTGCTAATGTTTATTTGCTTTCTACCATATCTTTGTTCCCAGCACTCTGCTCAAAACCCATGTGTCTAAAACTGCATTTTTTATATGGTACAAGTATTTTTTACAATGTGAACTTCTGGGAGTGTTGGATGGAATAAAATGTGTGCTGCCTTAAAAAGAAAATAAGTGTTTTCCTTTTAGTATTCAAGATCCTCACAGTATTTTTATTTTAAAACAAACAAACAAAAACCCTAAAATGGTTAAAAGGGATAGCAAGCATATGGCTCATGATAAAGAAAAGCCTATTGGTGCTTAATATGCTAAAAATGATGCTTCGACAGATGAGTTGCATGAAGACATTACCCAGAATACTGCCAGTGTCAGTTCTAGACTGATCTGACTAATAATAGCGGACTGAGACTATTTATGGTGACTGTCAGCAACTAAGAAATACCCAGTCTTCCATATTTTCAGGAAGTATCAGAGAAAAAGATAGGCATAGCTTGATAATGTAGTCCAGTTACTTTCCTTTTTCTAATTTATTTACTCTTTGAGAGAGCCATTCTCCAAATATTTATTTGATTGATTGATTGATTGCATTTCTACCCCGCCCCTCCTGAACACAGCTTGGGATGGCTTCCAGTCATAAAACAACAATATAAAACAGTCTAAAACACATAAAATGCCATTCCAAAAATATTTTAAACATAAAATAAACAGGGCCTGGGATATAAAACCATTTAGGATGAGGGAGATAAAAATCAACTACCCACCCCCCTCCCTAAAGGCCCGGGCGAACAGCCAGGTCTTGCATCTTCGCCGAAATACCAACAAGCTTGGGGCCAGGTGGGCCTCCTCCGGTAGTGAGTTCCAGAGACGCGGCCCAGCCACCAAGAATGCCCTCTCCATTGTGGCCCCCTGCTTAACGCGGGGGACCTCCAAGAAGGCACCCCTGGCAGACCGAAGGAGCCGCTCTTAGCAGGTATAGTGTATGAGACAGACTTTCAAAAGAGTACCGCGCAGTGAGAAATCTTGCCCTTATTTTGATGCCAATCCTAAATGACGGTAATTTCAGCACAGGACTTTGAGGATTGCAGCTGTAGTGGCTAGTTAGAGCCTGGTTTCTCTTCGACTATAGATTTTGGGTATGTGGGAAATCTGACCCTATATACATACTGTGAAGGAGAATAGATTCCTGGTCTAGAGAGATTATGGTTGCTGTCTTGGCCTGAAAAGTAACAGTAGTTCAGATGATAACTTTTATTGGACCAACTTCCAATAAAAGGCGAGGAAGAAGAGCCCATGTGGCTTGAAAGCTTTTATATCCTCACCAACAAAAGCTGGTCCAATAAATTATATCTTGAACTACTTTGTCTCTTAAGAGAGCAGTGTTGTGCCAGTTTATATAAGCCCAGAACTGATGAAAAGGGAGCAACTAAGTAAATGGGAACAGAATAGGGCTGTTGGGAGGTTTTAAAATGCATGGTGGTGCATCCCACATAGTAATAGTCACTATA
This sequence comes from Sphenodon punctatus, assembly GCA_003113815.1. NCBI lineage: Eukaryota > Metazoa > Chordata > Lepidosauria > Sphenodontia > Sphenodontidae > Sphenodon > Sphenodon punctatus. The sequence continues at coordinate 4,107,010 of QEPC01005594.1, read as the reverse complement.
TGCATCTCCCTTTTTGTGAACTTATTTTTGTTTTGCTTTGTTTTTTTTACTTTTCAGGTCTAAAATATGTCTCCCTTACCTAAAAAAGAGTAAGATTGCTCACATACTTAATCTCAGTCCACCAATAAATCTAAACCCAGTCTGGTTCAGAAACCATTGTGGTAAGTGTCCTAATATTTATTTTGTAACTGTTTCGTCACAGTGAATTTGCATGTGAAAGATATAGGAGTAACAGACTGGATTGCTGAATCCCTATTTATATGTGCAGCGGCACTGCAAATTTCCCCACATTGCCCCACCAAAATGCTCCATCTCTGAACTGAAAGGACTGTCTTGGAGTGTTAACACACGAGCTGGGAGTGCCATCCTGTGTGGTCCTCAAGCAGCAGCATTGAGAGAGGACAGCTTTGCGAGCCCTTCAAACAGGCAGTCCTCTGGGCTTTCGCTAGCTGAAATGGCTCTAACCACCCACCCAGCCAGTTGCTTGACAGCTGAGCAGCCACTCGAGCGAGATCACCAACGCGTGCCCCCAGCTGTCAGGTGGCTCCTGGGGACAGCGCAATCACTCATGCTCCTCTACCTCCCACCCACCCCAGCTATCAGCTGAGAGGGGCGCACTAGTGCTGACTCGGATGGAAAGGAGGGTTATGACCAGGGACGAATTCTTCCCTGGCCATGATCCCCCATTTCCATGATTGCTGCTCTCCTTTTCTGGCAGGAAAGGAGAGGAGCAGGGATTAAAGGAAGAACACGGCCCTGCTGGAGGAGCCACACAGATTCCCTCTCATCAGAGGTGGCTGGATCCTGGGGAAATGGTTCTCTTCCTCCTCCCCCTAGGAGCAGGACTGAGGAGGAAATACTAGGCAGATGCAGCCTGGGCTGCTTCCCGTCCTCCCTCCCCTTCCTGCCACCAGGTCCAGGCTGGGATTGCCCAGCTATGGCAGGGCACACAACCCCCTGTGTCTGCGCTCCTCTCCCCCAGCCAACTGTCAGCTGAGAGAGGTGTAATCCACGCTGGCACTGATAGAACAGGGGGTCACAGCCAGGGATGGATCCACGTTTTATCCATTGTCTGTTGTTATATTTCCCCCTTACTTTACTGTAATCTGCTCTTCAGCCCCCTCTTGGAGGAGATCCCTTGGCTCCATCCACCCACCCCACGACACCAGGACTTGTTAAATAGGGGCAGTTAGCCCCTGCTAACTCCAGAGCATTCCCCACAAAGTTTGGGGAAAGTTATGCCTCTGTCAGACGTAGATGAAATCAATCAGGCTTCTGGAAGAGTAACACTGCCCAGAAGCACACCATCCTCCTTCCACCAGGACCTTTAGGGAGACTGGTTCACTTATAGTTGTACCTAGGTAGGGGAGGCATAGAAGTGTAGTTTAGATTCCATGACCCAGTTAGTTCTTGACTGTATAAGGAGTGTCCTTTGACCAGTTCTTTGGAATGCTATCATTAATTGGAATAAGAGCCCATAAACAATCTCTTCTCTGAAAAGTAGATAAAAGTGACAATGATTAAATAGTATCTTTGCATACATTTGTACATTTATATATAATTATTTATTCAGTTCCTTTTGTCATTAAACTCAGAATGCTTTATAACATGAGTAAAACAATATAATTAAAACCACAGCAGACTGTAACAGAAGGAAAAGATATCAAGCCCCAAATGCCAGATTAAACAAATAGGTTTTACACCACCATTTGAAAGAGTTAATAGAGGGACTGTGGCAGGTATTGTGAGGGCTCAAGTTTTATAGGCAGGGCCACAAAACAGAAAAGGCATTTCCCACAGCTGTAGTAAGCTGGAACTGAGAGGAGACCCTGCCCTGCTGATCACAGTGGGCATGAGGGAACATAGGGCGAGAGGCAGCCACTCCACCGTCTCGTCAGTTGGGTCAGAAGCAGCGGATAGGTCCTCCCTATATGGAACGATTTGACAGCTCTGTCATCTTTGTACTCCTTAGGTTTTGTCAGTCCATTGCACAATAACACCCATTTCTCTGTTCAGTAGTGAAATTAGAACACTATCCTTGCCTCTCAGAAGTTTGCATAGTTGGCATATTATTGCAGGTGAAACAATAATGAATGTATGGCAAACCAAGAAGGTTATCCTTTTTGAACAAAGGCTAATAATAAAAAGCTTTTTACAAAATGAATGCTAACTCATTCTCTCTTACCAGCTCTTACTGTAAGCTGTTTGACCATGGGGAATTTCTTTTGAACGTATAACTGCACTGTATTAATGAAACTTAAAATGTCAAAACAGATATTCCTCCCTAAGTAGATAAATATAATCTTGTATTTTCTCTTAGCTTACACCATTTCCAAATATGGAATGTCTATGTGTGTGCTGGGGATGGCAGAAGAATTTAGAGGAGAAGTTGCAGTCAATGCTTTATGGCCTAAAACAGGTGAGTTTCCTAGAACCTACATAATGCTCTGTTTGTTAGTGGCTTTATGTGATTCCTTCTCAACCCACCCTCTACCAGACTTCATGTCTTGATTTGTTTTTCTTTGAATAGAATTTCTTAAGTTTGGCTTTACCAGAACTTTGAGAATGAATTCAGTATGTCCTGCATTTGTAATGTGTTTTTGTGATGTATTTTAAAAACCTTCTCACACTTTCAAGGTTTTCCCTTCAAAATACTTAACTCTTGTGTATCCAGTGCTAATTATGTCAAATACTGAAGTGTCTGAAGACTAAGAAACTCTTATGACGCTGTGAACATGAGAATAAATCTGTTGTGCTTACATCTTAAAGGCTTTGATATTGTGAGTACATCTGGTTACTTTGGTATTCAGTACTTAGACTGGAAGTAACCAGATTCTCAAAATAGCAGAAGATGCATTTAACTTGGAATGTAAATCATTTCCATTTTATAAAGTTTGCATCCTTTGCTCTGCTGTGCATATTGAATGCAAATGTCTGTCTCTCTTCATTTTTATAAGTAGTAATAAAAATATGTGCTTTTTTTAAAAAAAAAAAAAATGGCTACGCTGTTTTGGGCAAGTATTGACTGGCTTCTGAAAGTAAAATGACTTTTGCATGTAGTAGTCTTTTTTGTGTTAGTATTTGGGTACAGTATGCTTAGAATGCTAGTATGCTGGGTAAATGATCTACATAACCAGCGTTCCACCTACAACTATTACTATAGTTTAAAATTATAACAGTAGTTGATTTGTGTGTTCCAAAATAGTGAAATTCCTCAAAACCACTAGCAATCTCAAAAGTTTCAATCTCCAGTGGCTCTCATCCAAAACATTGAAGAAGGCACTTATTAATGTTGGGTAAAATATTTCTGCAGAGGAAATTGTTTGTTTCTGTCACATACATCTTTGTGAATTTGTTCCTGTGACATAGACACATTCTCCACACAGACTGGACAATTGCGTTTTCCATTAACATTATAAAAGGTTATGCCGTCAAACAAAGGAAGGAAGCTGACTTTCTGTTTGAATTAAGTACTTGTTAAATACTTTGACATGACAGCCCTAGAGATTGGTCGGATCGCCGTATGGCAGAGGCAGTATGAGCTTCTTCATAGTCTTCTACCAGTGTGTTTCTTCTCTCTCTCTCTCTCTCTCTCGAGGGATCATGTAAGAATGTGCTGGACCTTGAGGCATATATAACTTTGTGAGAGATGTGGCTCCTGAAGGGTGGTGTGACTGGCAAGGCTATCTAACAGTTGTTCTTCCCTCAGAGAAGGATTTCTCCTGAGGAGAAATCTTCAGGAACAGGAAGTGACCTAGAGAAACCTGAGGACTGGACTCTCCATAGTTGAGCCCAAGAAAGAGGCCTATATTGAGGTTAGACTTGACCTCTCTCTATCCAAATTGCTGCTTCCTTCTAATGGAGTCTCATAGCTCAGGCAGTGAGAGGCACCAAGATAAGCTAAGAAGAAACCTTTTTAGAAAATAGACCCGTGTAGTAAAGCAGCATTTCTGGCTGAAGGAAGAGGTAGCTGCTCGCTACAGTATCTCTGGGCCAGAATGCAGAGTGATAGTGTATGGACCTGGTGCGATGATACTGCCTTCAAGAGGGCACCCTCGGCTGACATGAGGGGGTGTGATGGAACATAAGGGAGAAGTTGGTCCATTGCATATGTAGGGCCCAAGCCATTTACAGCTTTATAGGTCAAAACCAGCACCTTGAATTGTGCCCAGAATGCTATTAGCAGTTAAGCCGCTTTTATACGAGGCGCTAAAAAGCACCTCCTGAGTCCCGCGTTGCGAGAAAAGCCACACGGGGTGTGTTTACATGCTCCCCGCGCTGCCAGAAGTGACATGCTCCCCATTGTCGGCAGACGTCCCTTCTGGGAGTGCGGGGGGCATGTAAACACTCCCCACGCGGCTTTTCTCTCAACGCGGGACTCAGGAGGCGTTTTTCAGCGCCTCGTATGAAAGCGGCCTTAGTGCAGACTGTGGAGCACTGATGTAATATGGTCCTGGCAACCTACTCCTGATAATAGACAGGCCACCATATTTTGCACTAGCTGTAGCTTTCAAACAGTCAACAAGGGCAGACCTTGAGCAACTGAATGCAGTAGTCTAACCTCAAGGTATTAATACATGGATGATAGAATGACATGGGTCCAGAAATCCAATAGCATCAAGATGTACCTGAAGCTGCTGGGTGACCACCCATTCAGTAACCTTTCCTAAAAATGGGAGGTTAGAGACAAGGTGGTAACTGGTTAGGGAGTCAGCATAAAGTGATGGTTTCTTGAACAGGGCTGGCCAACTGCAGGTCAAAGTGTGTCTGGCAACCCACCTTCCTGAAAAGAGGTGTCTAGCAAAGACCCCAATATCTCCTGACAGGCTTTCACCAGCCAGGACAAGCATGGATCCAATTGACTACTAGTTGACTGCATCACCTCAAGGGCCCAAACACACTTTCCACATCGGTGGGCAGCACCAATTGAAACTGATCCAAATTAAAATGATAAGATGGAGCTTCCCCAACCTCCAATTCTGACTTTGCTGTCAAACTAGTACCCCCCAAGTCATGGTGAATATAAGTGATTTTGTCTGCAAGCTAAGTAGTAAGCTCAACATAGCAGGCATTAGAGGACTCAAATATTGTGCGGAGACAAACTGGACTATGACATGGTTGCTCAGCACCTGGATCAGCTCTGTTGGACAGGACACACGACTTTGCAGATGCTATGGTACTGGGGAGGGAAGCTCTCCTCACTGCTTTCCTAACCATATCATAGTACTTTGAAAGGGATCTATGGTACAATCGGTCTGCTTCAGTGTGAGTTGAGCACCACCTGTGCTTTCATGCCTAGCATCTCACTTCAGGTCCCCCATATACCAATAGGATCTGTGCTCTTGAGGTGGAGGGAGCAGATGCCTCGATGCAGCTGTGTTGCTGGCTAAGTCAAAGTGTTGTTCTACAACTCAACCAAGACATTGAATGAGAAGCTGTTAAAGTTAGTGGGTATATGCCCCAGAGAGTTCTGGAATCCTGTTGGATTCATTAGTTTCTGAGGGTGAACCAATCTAACTGGTACCCCACCCCGATGAGGACAAAGGAGGGCAGGTACCTAGGTCTTTATCAGGAAATGGTCCAACCATGGTTCCCAATAATTGAAACCCCTGTTTCTAGACCGGTCCAGAACATTAAATCCAGTGTGTGTCCTGCCTCAAGCGTTGAGCCAGATATTTTCTGAGATTGGCCAATAGTTGTCAAGGAGGACGAAGTCCTACTCTGGCCCTGAAATGTTGGTCTTGGCATGCATGTTGAAGTCACCCAAAACAAGTCTGTGTGTCCTCAAAACTACCTCCAAGACCAACTCAGTCAGGGAGTTGGTTGTGCAATGAGGTGGTTGGTATGCCAACAGAATCCCCAGACTATCTCAGGCCTCAAACACAAGGTGGATACACTCTGTGCTGGGTATGTTAGAGACTAGATACCTCCAGTAAGACAGATTTTCTTTGCAGTTCACAGTCACTTAGCACCCTGCCCCGACCTCAGTTCTGAGGCTGGTGCTGTATGGCGTATCAGGCTGGAACTGCCTGGGCCAATATAGGTTCTGATCCAGCCAGGTCTCTGTGATACATGTAAGGTTGGCAACTTCATCCTGAATAAAGTCAGAGATGCTTGCTGTTTTATTTACCACCGACCTTGCATGAAACAGCAGCAGTGACAGATGGAGTCCTTGTTAAACTTGACCCTTGCATATCCAAGGCAGAGAAGGACATGGGAATAGACGTCAACTGGCATCCTCTGTACCCACAATGACTCTTCCTCCACTCCCTGCCATAGTAGTAGTAATTTATTACGGCACTGGTTTTCACCATAGCCAGAAATGTATAAAAATACAAGCCAAACCATAATAGATAAAACGCAAAATAATACAAAGTCCAAATACATCGGGGATCCCCCCAATTCAGGATAACACCACTTCCACCAAGGAGCAAAATACAGTGTGGAGAAAATTGCCAAGTCCCTGCCATATCTTCCCCTTCCCATCACTAAACCCAACAGGAAAGGCTGTCCATTGTCTCCCTCCCCCTGAGCACCTCTACTCTCTGGCATCAGGTGGTTATATTCCCAAGTAAGTAAAAGCTTTCAAAATAGCTGCAAACACTAGTGGACAGATATGAAACCCTCACTGTGTCCTAGATAAGAAAAGGAGACTAGTAGGTTAAATCATTTGAATGTACAAAAGCAGTCTCAAAATATTTCCAGAATACATAAAATGAAAAGTTAATGAGTTCCTGTTATCATACCCTAGGGTTAAAAGAGTCAGAGTAGTGTAAGCCATTAGTTTGAATGGACTGTTTTCTGTGGGTTTTTAATGAACCTACTGAAATATCTTTTGGGTTTATATAAATGAAATTAGTATGAAAATATTTGATTAAGCTCATTCTCTTGGCTTTTTACCATTTTGTGAAATAGATGCAAATTTGTTTTTTTGTTAACACATGGCTTTGGTTTACGCAGACTTCAGGACTGCTACCTCTGAAGAAAATAAACTTTTTCTGGAGGGGAAAAAAAGGTGCGACTGTATTTGAGACTGAAGTCTTCTCTGCTTTGTGAGGCCTGCAAAGAGATCCCTTAAGAACTTTTCCCAAGAGCAGAGATGCCATCTATTGTCATTGGTCAAATTTTCTAGTACTGTTGGGGTAGCAGCATGCTTTATTTTGCATACAACTGCCTTTCATGAGGCTGCTCTAGCATGTACTGAAGTTTAGGCAGACTCTGGAGTACTGAGAATGAAAACATGCCAAAGCAGCCTTTATCTTGCTCTTCTATCCTGTCCCTGCATCAAGCAGAGGAGGAGATTCACTGAAATTCAGAATTGTGTGCCTCAGGAAGAAAAGATAGAGGGACATATATAGCAACTGGAGTCATTGGAAGAAGTCATGAAACAAAGAAAGAACTGGCATAGATCATGAGTTGAAACTGTTTATTTAGCACCAGAAATGTGCCTGATGCTGAACAGTCATGATAAGAGACAAACCCCTGACCTTAGGGCCTTACAATCTAGAACGGGCATGGGAGAGAGCACATAGAGGGACACAAGGATACGTATTACATTCATGAAGTGGAGAAGTTGCAGGTGCATCTGCTTAGTTGCAAGAGGAGAGGGGGAACAATAAAAGGAATTTTTAAGAGGAACAGAGTGTGAAAATAAATGAGACAGTAGTTCACATTAGCCTGCAAGTCACCTGCCTGTCAATTCGGTGGCCACCAGATGTTTGCCTCCTCCTGCCATGGGGCGGGCAGCTGGTTTCTACCAGACACATCCTCTGGTGAAGGTTGGTGATGTAGCGCAGGCTAAGCCTCATCCAGCTGGGCTACTCTGGGCTAACGTGCTCCCCCCCACTCCATCTGTTACACTTTGCCCAGCCCCGTCATGTGACACGGTCTGTTAGCACCATGGACAAGGGCCATGACGGCGGCATGGATCAGGCCCAGGAGAATCTGCACCCACTGGCAGCAGCCAGGAGGAGTGACCCCAGGTGGAGAGGCAGATGGAGCAGCCGCGGTGTCCCTGGGTGGAGAGGACTCTTCCCCACCCAGGGTCTCCCTGGCTTCTCCGGCCACCTCTCTGCTCAGGGTCAGTCCTCCTGACTGCTGCCAGCCAGCACAGATTCTCCTGGGCCTGATCCTGCTTATGGTGGCCAGCAGCTGCTTCTCCTTCCATTGTGTTCAGTTCCTTGGCCCAACCTGGGGCAGGGGGAAGTGTGGCAGCTGCACGTTTGTTCAGCTCTCCCCGCTGGTCTGGCGAGTGGCAGTTATGTTTGACCTAGTCCACAGGGTAGGCTGGGGATCCAACTGGCTGCTGTCTCATTTGTCTTTACCCGTAAAAGTGGAGAGTCCGAGATCAGCAAGAGCAGCAGAATGCAAAACGCAGTGGAGCAGGTTGTTGTTGTTTTGTTTTATTTTAATCTTTTACCCTGCCCTTCCCGCCAAAAATGGCTCAGGGCAGCTTACAATATTAAAAATACAAAGTATAAAACATAATCAGTATAAAACTACATCATCAAATACCCTCAACCCTACACCATCTTCCCAGCTCCCTCTCCACCCCAGTTCCCAACCCCCTAGTTTATGCCTATCCCCCCCACAACTCCACCCCCCTCCCCTAGCCCCCACTGCCAAACGGCCTTGTAAACAAAATTGTTTTGCACTGCCTCCTAAAGGTGCTCAAGCCTGGACTTAAATGAACCTTCCAGGGGAAGGGAGTTCCACAGCCGCAGAGCGGCGGCTGAGAACGCCTTTCTCGTTGTGAAGACCAGGTTAAAGACTGGTACCTCCAAATAGGCGTCGCCGGCCGACCGCAAAGTCCGCAATGGGACATGGTAGGCCAGGCAATCTCCCAGATAAGTGGGTCCCAAGTCGTTTAGGGCTTTACAGGTCAAAACCCGCACCTTGAATTGTGTCCAGATGACAATAGGCAACCAATGCAGATCCTGGAGCACCAGTTTTACATGCTTCTGTTGACCCGTACCCATAAGGAGCCGGGCTGCCACATTCTGCACCAGCTGCAGCTTCCAAACAGTCTTCAAGGGCAGCCCTACGTAGAGCGCGTTGCAGTAGTTGAGCCTTGAGGTAATGAAGGCTTGGATGATGCTCCCCAAATCCAAATCAGAAAGGAAAGGCTGCAGCCTTCTCACCAGATGGAGTTGGTGAAAAGCACCCTGGCTACCGCCGCCACCTGAGAATCCAAGCACAGTGACTGATCCAGCACTCCAAGGCTGTGAACCTGAGTGACTAGGGGGGGCCAGACCTCAGCAATAACCAGCGCCCCTATCCGCTGCAAGTCACAAGGCCAGCCAATCATCGTCACCGTAGTCTTGTCAGGATTCAACTTCAGTCGACTCCCCCGCATCCAGTCCTCTACAGCAGCCAGGCAACGGGTGTAAGCACAGAGACTGCAGGACCTAGGTTGAATGAAAAAAAGAGGTAGAGCTGGGTGTCTCCGGCATACTGATGACAGCTCACGCCATACCTCAGAATGATCTCATCCAGCAGCTTCATATACGCGTTGAATAAGAGGGGGGACAAGATGGAACCCTGCGGGACCCTAGAGGAGAGATCATGAGGCGATGCTGAGCAATCGCCCATTACCACCTGCTGAGACCACCCCAACATGAAGGAGCTAAACCACTCAAACGGTCCCTTGTACCCCCGCCCCACCAGGTCCCACAGTCGAGTCAACAACACCACATGATTAACAGTGTCAGTAGCCGGGGTCAAAAGCAGGGGTAGAATTTCTCCTGTCAATCTCCAAGCGTAGATCATCAGCCAAGGCTACAAGTGCAGTCTCCGCACCATGCCCGGGATGAAACCCAGACTGAAAGGGGTCCAGGAATTCAAGAGCATCCAGATAGACCTGGACCTGACGTACCACCACCTGCTCAATAACCTTCCCTAAAAAGGGAAGGTTAAAAACAGGTCGCTAGCTGGCAGGAGCGTTGACGTCTAAAGATGGCCTCTTAAGGGATGTATATGGCATTCTGGCCTTGAAGAAAGGGCAGATGATTAACAGGAGCTGAACCAAGAGAATGGATCAGTAAACTCAACAAAAGACTCGGGAGATCTGGATTTTGTTTCCACCTCTGACATGGATGTCTTTTGAACCAGTAGACAATTTATTTGAATCAAGGCCTCTGACTTGGTTTGCTTATCTGTAAAATAGAGGTAATTTCTCCTTTTCCTCACAGGAATTGTTAGGGGATACATTTTCTTCATGGTTTGTGAGTTCTTCAAATACTACGTCAGTGAACACCCTAGAAAAGTAAAAAAAGAAAATAGCATTAGGCTGGTATAGTTTCCTCTGAGGAAGTAGCAGAAGTTGCAAAGTTTGTTATTTAAAAGGAGGCTTGACACGTAGGGGGGTTAAATTGTTTTTGTTGTGGGGTTTTTAATTGTATTTGTTGTTGTTTAATCTTAAATTGTTTTAACATGTTGTTAGCCACCCCAAGATGGGATTTGGGATTTTGTTGTATGCATCAGGGCTTGCATTGCAAATGTGAAGCTCTGGAAGAGCTCTAATAAGGGCACTTCCCCCACATTATTGATTTATGTGCATATTCATTTTACCCGTATATTTCAATAATGTGGGAAAGCCTTCCTGTGCATGTTTTCTGTCCAATGCATTTGTTTGTAATGTGTATTACGGCATGTGCCACATGTGCAGCTGCACATGGCCCCCCGGCCAACTGGGGGCCCGCATTTGCCTGGTTGGGCAGCAGGCTGCAGCCAGCTTCTCCCCCAATAAATTCTTCTGCCTCCCCTCCATGGCTCTGGTCCCCATCCCTCACCTGCCTCTCCCTCCTAGTAGCGCTGCAGCAGAAGCAGCAGCGGGGACACACCAAGCAGACTGGGAGATAAAGCTGTTTGTTTACAAACAACTCCTCCCCACGTGAGTGATCAGAAGGTTATTACCTTGTAAAGAAGGTTCTTCGAGATAGCTCCCAACATTCTCACAACTGGGTTGTGCATGCTCCCCCTATTCAAATAATAGACCACATGATGGACTCGAGCTCCTCTAGTATAAAAAGCACTCTCCCCCTCCGAATGACAGTTCCTTCCAACCCTTTCTAGGCATATAAGAAAAAAATTCCATGCGGGGCTGGAAAGGTGGGTGTTGTGAGAATGTTCAGAGCCATCTCGAAGAACCTTGTTTATTTATTTATTTTTATTTATTTATTTAAGACTTATATCCCGCCCCTCCTGCCCAAAGGCAGCTCGGGGCGGCGAACAACACAAAATATTTAACAATAAAACATTTAAAAACAAATCAACAAATTTTAAAACGAATCATAAACTCACCCTCCCTCCCAAACCCTACCCCCCACCCATTGTTAAAAGCCTGGTGGAACAGCCAGGTCTTACACAAACGTCGAAACTACAGGAGGGTGGGGGCCAACCGAACCTCCTCCGGGAGTGAATTCCACAGCACAGGGGCAGCCACCGAAAAAGATCTCACATCAGCGGCCACCCAACTCGCCCAGGGAACCTCCAAAAAGGCCCCCATGGACGATCTCAGGGGTTGCACGGGCACGTGGGAGTGAGGCGATCCCGCAGATAGGCAGGGCCCAGGCCGTGAAGGGCTTTGAAGGTCAAAACCAGCACCTTGAACCTAGACCGGTGCTTTATAGGGAGCCAGTGCAGAGCCCGGAGCACAGGTGTCATGTGCTCCCTGCGACCCGCCCCAGTAAGGACACGGGCTGCGGCATTCTGCACCAGCTGCAGCCTCCGGACCAGCTTCTCGGGCAGTTTACAAGGTAGTAACCTTCTGTTCTTTGAGTGGCTCCTTACAGGCCATTTTTACATGACTACGCCGGGTGGGGAGTCCATGGGTGTGTGGGTGGGACATGCACATGGCCGCACACGCATCCCCACTAATTTGCATCCCCACTAATTTGCATAATCAGGTGGAGCCTAATTATGCAAAGTAGGCCCCGCACCAAGACTTCACACATGGCCTCACAAACCCTGGGGCCGGCCCTGATTACAGGGTTTCTCAAATCGTCTTGAATAAGGACGGTTTGTGTATTACGCGCATAAATTGAATGTGGGAATACAACATAGTGCAAGATGCACGTAGTTTTAACGTGGGAATACAGCGCTTCAAGGAATGTCCTGAAATCCCTAGTTAACCCTTCAGGAGAGCCGAAATCCACAGAGAGGCAGATAGAAATATGTACATCCAGTTTCACGTGGGAATGCTATTATGTGCATTTTGGAAATGCACATGGAGGTGACATGAGGTTAAAAGGTAAACGTGAGAATGGGGGGTTGTAAAATGTAATGTGCACCTTAAAACATTTGTATGTTAATAACCCGGACTTGTATATAACATGGGAATGCACCCTTTGCCTTTTCCATCCTATTCTTCTGTGATTCTATATAAACCATAGGCCTATGACTTGAAAGATTTCTGTTTAATTAAATGCTTAACTACCACTTTCAATGGAATGTAAACACATGCTTAAAGTTAAATAAGTGCTCAAGTGCTATTTTTGACTCAGGGGTTTGATCTAGTGACATCTTGTGATTTATCATTTTTACTTATATATCTTCCCTAAAGTCAAGGTACCATTTTTGCACTGAAGAAAATAGTATATGTACATCAGTAGGGTAAAGAAGTAGATTTTTAAAACATGTTCAGGTTTCTTTTTTTCTTTGACCCATTAGCTATACATACATCAGCTATGGATATGCTCGGAGGAGCTGGTGTGGAGAAACAGTGCAGAAAAACAGATATACTTGCAGATGCTGCATATTGCATTCTAACAAAGCCAAAGAGTTTTACTGGAAACTTTGTTATTGATGAAAATCTGCTGAGTGAAGAAGGCATTAAGGATTTTGACGTATATGCAGTTGCTCCAGGTAACCGTTTTTTGGTTTTTTTTAAATTTTGGTAGAGATATCAGTATGTTTACCTAATAGAATATTTACCAAAACAAAAAACGTTAGTTAAAAAAACTGTTAAATGCACAAGTTTTTAAAACTAAAAACTTTCCTCTTCAAAAATGTCACAAAATCATTTTGACTCTAGCTTAAACTCCAAAAACCATACAAATGTATTACAATTACAATAAAAAAACCATTCAACTCCATACATTGCAACAAGACATAAAGGCCAAAAAGCATTGAAATTATTTCAGAATTTTTAAAGGAATTTCATATTTTATCATCATCAACATAAATGTAATATATGTACTTAATTCCTTAACATACATACATACATATTAACATTTTTTCCTTATTAAATTTAATTATCATAATTTGACAACAAACAATTTTAAGAGTGCATTAACTGTTTCTGCAGAACTGCATTCTATACAATGAATTGTATAATTCATTGTTCTCTACATTGACATTCTTAGCAGTTTATTGTATAAAGTGTATACAATTTCTGTACATGTAAAGGACAGAGTTAATGCACTCTGAAAAAATTGTTCATTGTTGAATTATGATTAAAGTTTAATAAGGAAAAAATGTTAAAGTTTAGTTATTGATAAATATGAATGAGTAAGTATATATGTTAAGGAATTAAGTACATATATTACATTTATGTTGATGATAAAATATGAAATATTCCTAGAAAATTCTAAAATCTCCATGGTTTTTGGCCTTTATGTCTTGTAATGTATGGAGTTGAATGTTTTTTTAATTGTAATTGTAATGAATTTGTATGTTGTTTGGAGTTTAAGCTAGAGTCAAAATGATTTTGTGATGTTTTCGAAGAGGAAAGTTTTTTGTTTTAAAAACTGTTGTGCATTTTTAACAGTTTTTTAAACTGTAAAGTTTTTTATTTTGGTAAATTTCCAGGTTTTGTGCGATATGATTAATATATCAGTACATTAATATATCAGTTGTTGCACAACTTTTAAGTTGTATATTTGACTCTTCTCCCCCCGCCTACACTCTCTCTCTCTCCCTCTTTCACACTCACACTCACACACACGCACATGCACTCTTCTCCCCCCCCANACCTTCCCCCCCCCCGCCACATATTTTCGCTGCGGGAGGGAATGCGCAGCCAGGATATGCGCGGGGATCAGCTGGTCTGAAAGCCCCCTCCCCCCCCAGCATGGCTTTGCTGGCAGACACGTGCGGGGATGCAGAGCTGAATTTCCTGCTCTGCATCCCTGCACATGTTTGCCAGCAAAGTCACGTGCGGGGGGAGGCTTTCAGACCGGCCGATCCCTGAGCATATTCTGGCTGTGCATTCCCTCCCACAGCCAAAATATGTGCAGGGGGAAGGTCTGAAAGTGGTCTCTCTCTCTCTCTCTCACACTCACACTCTTCTCCTCCCCCACTCAATCTCTCTCTCTCTCTCTCACTCACTCACTCACTCACTCACTCACTCACACACGCAGACTCTTCTCCCCCTCACTCAGTCTCTCTCTCTCTCTCTCTCTCTCTCTCTCTCTCTCAAACACACGCATGCATGCACTCTTCTCCCCCCTACTCGGTCTCTCTCACAAACGCACACGCTCCCTGCCTGCCTGAACTGGAAGAAGTCCCCGACTCCCTTGAGCTTGCAAAGAGAAGGGCTCGGGGGCAGGGCTGAGGTACACACAGGAGTCCTTACTGGCTGAACTGCTGCTGGGCGCTGGTTGGCTCTCTGTCTGGCTGCTGTTTCTTAAATTCTTGTTTTGCTGGAGAGGGCGAGCCCTCACCTGGCCTGCCGTGCTGTGGCCTGGAGTTGGAGAGGGGCCGGCCAGGGAGCTAGCACCCATGGTTCAAGCTGTAATCCGTACGCCTGGCGGCTGCACTCAATTACAGGGGTTTCTGCGTGTTCATGGGTGGGTGGGTGACCCATGTGAATGACACGGCATGCATGCCTGTGGTGAATGGGGGTGCGTAGGTGCGTGTGCTCACCTAACATGCATCACCACGCACCTCCAACTTGTCCCCACGCACTGAGCAACCGTGGGAAATGGCGGTTGCTTCGTGTGTGTAAGTGAGTGGGGGGTGAGTGGGATTGCGTGTGCGGCCATGTTCACGCACCGCCCACGCACCCATGGACCCCCACCCTGCGGAGCTGTGTAAAAATGGCCTGTGAGCCACTTGAAGAAGAACACAAGGTTGCTGCCTTGTAAACGAGGTTCTTCAAGATGGCTCCGAACATTCTCACAACACCTACCCTTCTAGCCCTGCATGGAATTTTCCTTTATTCCTAGAAAGGGTTGGAAGTACTTGTCATTCTGAGGGGGAGAGTGCTTTTTATACTAGAGGAGCTCGAGACCATCACGTGGTCTATTATTTGAATAGGGTGAGCATGCCATGCACCACCCAGTTGTGAGAATGTTGGGAGCCATCTCAAAGAACCTTCTTTACAAGGCAACAACCTTCTTATCACTCACATGGGGAGGAGTTGTTTGTTTACAAACAGCTTTATCTCCCAGCTCGATCGGTGTCCCGCTGCTGCAGCACTACAACAGAGGCAGGTAAGGGATGGGGACCCCCCCCCCATCCATGCACCCAGGGTCTCCTCCAGCCCAGGCACGGGGCCATGACAATCATGGAGCCAGGTGCTGTGCACATGCTTGGACCTGGCTCTGGCTGAAAGGCCCGAGACACTTCTTGTGAGGGGCTGGGGAGGTGAGCAGGGATAGGACTAGCCTTTTGGGGGCTCCCCTTCCCAGCAGCAGGGTTGGTAGGCTAGTGGGCACGGGGAACAGGACAGGGTGAGACTTGCAGGGTTGATAAGTAGCAGTAGAGCGAGTGGGAGGGAGGTGGCAGTGAGTCCCTCCTCCCTTCTCATTCATGCTGCTGAAGTTCATTGCTGGACTTGTCCCCCTGCCGGCAGAAGCATGAGCACCTCTATTGCGCATGCGTGAACCTTCAGAAATGATTTTTAAATCATTAATAACTTGGTTTTGGCTGCACCAATCACTATAATATTACTGTAGCAGTTAGCATTGATCTCATGCTCAAAGCCTGTGAAGTTTGGGGGCTGAACTCGTCAGGGGGGAGGAGATATTGATGATTCAAAATTGTCAGGACGCCGTGCATTTTGACCACAACCAATTGACTTTTAAACAGTCATAACATTTTAGTTTGTGGCTGGATCTTCTTCAGACCTTGCATGTCTGATTGTCCCCACAAAATTTAGCCACGGATACATTTTCAGAAATATAGCTCAAGCGGTTTCCTCAAAATCGGGGTTTCACCAGTCCCCTATTTATAATGGAGAGAAAATCAGCAGTTTCAGAAAGTAAGTTTGCTGTGTTGGGCCCAAATATAGGCAATAGAAACAAAGTAGTAATTCATTGTTATGCTGTATACATATGAATTTGTGATAATACTTTTATTTGTCTTCGGTGCTTTCCCGATGTCCAGGATCTGCTTTCCTAGAATAGTGGGTCATTTTAATGTGGGGGTTCTCATTCACAACTTAGATGAACACCTTCCAAAAGTCTAAGACTTCAGTTCTGTTATATATTTGCCCTTAGAACAGGCCAGAGGAAAATCTGTGCCTAAAATTGTACACTGGCTTGATCCATTATGGGAAGGGTGGCATACAAGTCTAAATACATAAATATACATAAATTAAGTAATAGGTTCATGGCTTCACAGTACTATTGAATGTTAGGTAGCACTCAGTGTGTGTGCGCCTGACTGTTTAAAAGGTTTCCCTCCACCATGACCATGTGTGTTCACAGTCCAGTGCCCCTGCATGGTGTCCTGCTATGAAGCGTGGAGAATGTCACGTGGGCTAATGCATGCCAACATATGGGTGTGCCATTTGTTAGGGGCAAGTTGATAGTGGCTGCAGTGCCCGCTGGAGGAAGTTAGCCGCAGTTGCGGCCGGCAATAGCCACATTTGTGAGCTGTAGGGGTGTGTGTGTTACACTCGCCCACATCCCACGTGTTAGGTTTGGGTATTCACAGGATGTGGGTGTGCGTAAGTCGACTCACGGATCACATGTGAGGCTATTGTTCCATTTGTTATCACTCTAAATCTGTACTGCTCTCTCTGTAGAAGCGTATGGATTTTGATTAACACAACTATGTGATAGATGTTTTTGTCATTCACCTTACTTCATTCATGCTGAATTTTTTGTAGGTCACCCTTTGTTGCCAGACTTCTTTTTAGATGTGGATCCCAATACTCTAGCTATGAAAATGGAAGCACATGGTAAGAAATTGTTTACCTTAAATAAATGAATTGATTCTAATTTCAAATGATGATGCTGATACACATACTTGGCTTAAATCTTTTCTCTGAAGAATTTGCTGTTTTTTAAACTGTCTGGCAAATCTCTGTTTTTATACTTCATGCATAGTAACAGCTGGAGGAAGGATTTTGCCTTTGAGACGTCTCTTAAGACTTAAGAGAGAGAAACAGTTATCTTTGATGGACCTGAATTCTTGTGTGTGTCCTCTGTGGTGGAATTTTACCATCCAGTAAGGAATGAGAGAAGACCACTTAGGAACATTCCAGTTTTTATTCCAAGCACACAGCTACGGGGCTGCCTAGCGTTCAACGCTGGCAGACCCCGAGGGCCTCCCCGCCCCCACAATACCCCTTTTATACAAGTTACAGACACAGGATTCAGTTTTAGCCAATCAACACTTAATACGTTATTATTTGCCACATAAGGGATTGCTAGCTTGGTTTGTCGCTTCTGCGCAGTACACTTAGTTACATAATTTTCTTATCTTTGGGGGTTTTTTATACACGAGTTACTTGTCCCCTGCTGGTTGACTCCTGGAGACTCTGCAGTTGCTGATCACGCTCCAGGGACATGTGAGGTTACAGAGAGCAACAGGGAAAGGCACTAAATCACAGAGAGAGCAACAGGAAAAAAGGCACTAAGTCCACCTCATTTCCCCCCTTTTGAGGCTGCTGAAACTTTCAGTAGCCTCAATCCCTGGGTCGCAAGCGGATACACTCATCTATGAGTTTGTGTACCTTGATTTTTTCCTTAAGGGCAGAAGTATCCTTTGTACATTTGCTAATAAGTCAAAACAAGAGCTTGAATACAATATAAATTAATACAAACAGCAGGAGGAAAGACATAACCCCGTACAGTATGCGTCTGATGAAAACCGGAATATTGGGAAAGAGGCCCTCGAGCCAAGAGAAAAGTCCCCCGTCAATTTCCCACCCATCAGAGGGAACCAGGGTTAAATTGGAGTGTAATTCCTTAACTGCTTGTTGCATTTGGCCAATATCAAGGTGCAGGTTTTGGGCATTATCAGGAATATAAGTACAGCATTCAGTGTCTATGAGAGCGCAGACTCCTCCTTTGGCTGCAAGCATGATATCTAAAGCCAGTCGATTTTGTAGGGCAACCTCCCTGAGGGCCACCATTTCAGCTGTGATGTTGTCAAGCCCACTGGCAGTAGCATTGGCCGCTTTTTCAAAACTAGTGGCAACACGATTTATACAGCGGAGACCTAAAGCTACGCCAAAAGAGCTCATTCCCCAGAGTGACAGCACTGTAGCTAGGCGGCCCTCAATATCACTGATAACAGCTCATTTGGAACGAGTGCACAATCGAGTATCTCCTAATGTTTGAGACCTCTGGGGGCCTTCCTTTGGGGGCGTGTCTAGGACATGTATGACTGGGAGAACATACCCTATATAGCAGCTGTCCCCCCAGTTGGCAGGCAACCATTTGCGGGCTGTGTGTCCACAAATGTAATAGGTTCCCCCCCCCCCCCCAGGTGCGTATCCCAACCTTGGAGAAATCACAGGGAGGTGAAAAGTAAAAAGAAACATTTTGAATAGATGTGTTGCGTGTGTATGACAAGGTGTAATCACAGGTGCTATTTCCCATGAAGTGGGAGCCCTCTTCGGTGTAGCAAAGTAAGCCCTTTTGAATGACAGACACTAACAGTGGAGGAGGCCGAGATTCCGGGAGCTGGCGTGTCCACCATCCCTTAAAGGTGGAATTAGTAACAGTACTACACTACGGAGAAGTTGCTATCCACCTTAAATGACAGCATAGATCTTCCCAGTCAAAAGGGATGCCGATTAAGGGAATTCCCCCCTTAGTACTCAGAGGAAGATGCGCACATATCCAGCAGTTGGTTCGTTTTCGGAGCGCTGCTGTAACAATAGCAGTAGTTAGATAAGAGTTCTGGTGAAAGGCTACCATTGTGTTAAGGAAGAACAGGAGGGTCAGCATGCCAGCAGTGAGATGCATGGATCCAGGCATTTTTACCTTCTACCTTAACAGCCGTGTGGGTTGTCAACAAAACCAAGTGGGAGCCCATCCAACGGGTAGCAAGGCAGTTTTTCCGCCTGAATTCCTTGATTAAGACCCAATCTCCTGGTTTAAAAGGATGACAAGGCTTGGTAGCAGATGGCGTATGGGCAGCGCGTGCCCTAGTATGGGAGTTCTGTAAAGAAAGAACATAATCAGCAATACTGTCAGACAATTCAGTGAGTCCCTCCTTCCAAGCGACTCTAGGCTCCACCCCCACCCGCATTGGCCGTCCCATAACCAGTTCAAAGGGGGACAGGCCTTGTTTTCTGTTGGGTTTTGAACGAGTAGCCATGAGTACGAGAGGCAGCACCTCAGGCCAGGACAAGCCAGTGTCATGAACAACCTTTGACAATCTGGTTTTTAGGTCAGAGTTCTTGCGCTCCACCTGGCCACTGCTTTGTGGATGGTATGGTGTGTGGAAATAGAGGCTAATACCCAAAGTTTTACACAGAGTCTTAGTGAGCTGGGTGGTGAAATGAGAGCCCAGTCAATGGAGAGGGGTAGCCCAAATCTTGGGATGAAGTCTTTCAAAAGATGTTTGGCAACCGTGGTTGCATCAGTCCTTCGGCAGGGAAAGGCCTCAGTCCAGCCAGAGTATAGGCAGATAACCACCAGCATGTCCTTGTAGCCTTGTGCTGGAGGCAGATCAGCAAAGTCAATCTGTAAGTGAAGGAAGGGGCCCTCAGCCCATGGGCGTGAAGAGGTGCGGGTTGGGGTGGCCTTGGAAATGTTATACAACTGGCAAGTAGGATAAGACCGGACAAGTTGTCGAGCTTCTGCAGTAACAAAGGGAGCAAACCAGTGAGTGGAAATCTGGGAGGCGATCCCCCCCTTTGTTTGTGTGCGAGCGCAGATGAGCCATGCGAACAAGATGCTTCAGGAGAGCCCGAGGTGCCACTGGATGGCCATCAGGGTGACGAAGGATGCCATCAGCGTCGGGGATGCAGCCACCTTGGTCCAAATGAGATGTTCAGCTATAGCAGCGGAGTCTTGGAGGGAGCGAAGTTCGGAGTCATCGGGAGCGGGTGGGAGCGGCTCTGAAAAAGATACTGCCATAACGAGATTCGCAGGAGGGCCACACCTGGCTGCATGTTGGGCAGCATTATCAGCCAGGTGATTTCCCCGGACCTCAGGAGTGGAGGCGCCCGTATGGGCCCGAACATGAACAACAGCCAAAGCAGACGGAAGGAGGAGGGCATCCAGCAATTCAGCAACGAAAGGAGCGTGGGAAATAGGGCTACCTGAAGAGGTGGGGAAGCCACGTTCCCTCCAAGTAGCACCAAAGGAGTGGCAAACACCAAACGCATAGCGAGAATCAGTGTAGATGTTTGCAGAGCAGTCTGTGGCCAAAGTGCAGGCTCGGGTAAGGGCAACAAGCTCAGCAAGCTGGGCACTATTCAAGGAAGGCAGAGAGTGCTTCATGGACTTTGAACTGTGTACAAACAGCATAGGCAACACAAAGTTTTAAATTAGGTAAACGAATTCAAGAGCCATCCACAAAGAGGGTGACAGAGGGGGAAGAAAGGGGAACATCAGAGAGGTCAGGGCGGGGGAGGTAGGTTTGGGTGAGCAAAGAAAGGCAATCATGTCATAGCGAGTGAGGTGGGCATGGGAGAGAAATTGTGTTTTTCCCTGGTTGATTAAGGAATAAACGGCATGCGGCACCACAACAGTGAGGGGGTGTCCCAAAACGAGTGAGGCCGATTTGGTAACAAGATTGGAGGCCGCGGCCACAGCCCGGAGGAGGGAAGCCGCGGGCAACCGGATCTAGTTGGGAGGAAAAGTAGACTACGGGTCGGTGGGTGGTCAAATAGGGCTGGGTCAGGACACCAAGAGCAAACCCATCTTGTTCATGGCAAAACAGGGTGAAAGGTTTTCAGTAGTCAGGGCGGGCTAGGGCTGGAGGAGAGAGGAGGGCCATTTTGAGGGCATGGAACGCTTCCACCGCAGGGGATGGAAGGGGAAATGAGTCAGCAGCAATAACATCATACAAAAGCTGGGCGAGCTGGGCATACCCAAGTATCCACTGCCTACAATTGTTGGCAGCCCCCCAAAATTTTTGCAAGTGGCGGCAAGTGGTAGGCAAGGGCAGTTCTGAGAGGGCGAGGAGACGGTCAGTAGTTAGGGACCGGGAGTCAGGGGTCATACATGACCCAAGTATACCACTGACTGTTGGCAAAACTGCAATTTGGACCGGGACACTTTATGGCCTTTTGAAGCCAAGTGAGAGAGGAGGGACAGGGTTCCCTGAGTGCAAAGGTCCTGTGTGGGGGCGGCAACGAGAAGGTCTTCGGCATAGGTAACAAGGGTAACCCTCTCAGGCAATGAAAAAGAGTCCAGGGAGGAGCGGAGGGTGAGGCTAAAAAGGGAGGGAGAGTCCCGAAACCCTTGGGGAAGTCTAGTGAAAGTGTACTGGCAACGCGAAAGGGGGGTCAGTAAAGGCGAACGAATACTGAGACAAGGGGTGTACGGGGACCAAGAAAAAGGCCCGTGAAAGGTCAATTACAGTAAACCAAGCGGCCTCCAAGGGAATGGAGGCAATGGTGACCCCTGGATTCGGGACCACTGGGTGTAAGGGTACAACAAAATCATTGACCCTGCGGAGGTCTTGAACAGACCGATAGGCGGGGGAGCCATCTGGATTAAATTTACCGAACTTTTTAACCAGGAGAATCAGACTGTTGACAGGCGATTGCGTGGGAACCACCACACCGGAGGAAAGAAAGGCTTTGAGAACAGGTTGAATACCAGTCATGGCCTCTTGAGACAGGGGGTACTGAGGCACTGAAGTGAAGGGTCAGTTGGGCTTGACTGAGATAGAAATTGGTTCGACGCCCCGCAGCAGCCCCACGTCATCGGGGGAGGCTGCCCATAAGGAGGCCGGCAAGGAATCGAGGGGGCTCTCCGGGCCAGGGAGAGACTCCTGGACACACCCCTCCATAGCAAGGGCCATGGTCAGCACAGGTCCCTGTGTTCCTGGGAGGGTGATGTACAAGCCCTCTGGGAAACAGTGGATAGTAGCCCCCAATTTGCACAACAGATCCCTTCCCAACAAATAGACTGGGGTGTCACAGCTAAGAAGAAAGGAGTGCCGCTCTGTGAGTGGGCCTAAGGTTACAGTGGTGACCTCAGAGAGCGGCTGGCTAGTTGTGACACCATCAACCCCTACAATGGGGATAGTACCACCCCCTGGGGCAAGAAAGGGAGCATCCAATGCTTTAAGCACAGAACAAGTAGCCCCGGTATCTACTAGGGTGGAGACAACATGACTATTAACAACAAGGGGCACAAGGGGTTTGGATGAAAACACAGGTTTAGTAAGCAGGGTGGTGGCCCCTTCATCCCGTCATTGGGGAGTGGGACCCCCAAAGAGAGTCGGGTCATAGTGAGAGGCAGGGTCATAAACGGCGGGCATCGCCCCGGCAGGCGGAGCGGATGGGACTGGTGGCCACTGTTCACCCCCTGGGAACTGGCGGGCTGGGTTATGAGGACACTCATTTTTCCAGCGTCCCCTTTGTTTACAGTAGGCACAAATGTCTCGGGCCAGGAGAAGACGCCCTCCCCTGGCCCCCCTTCCCCTCCCCTTGGGGTCCCAAAGGGCGGACCAAAGGTTCCCTGATCATACTGGGCCGGAGTCGGGGGGTAACCCTCACGTCGGGATCGATAGTTCCCGTGACCCCGACCCCCAAAGGCTCACCCAGCTATTTGTTGAACCTGAAGAGCACACAAACGGGCTGCCGTTTGCTTTTGCTTCTGATCAGAGCGGTTTTTCTGCCCTAATAGTATCCCAAATCAGACCACAGGAGGCCTGTATCTGGTCCATAACTTTAGTTTTCCAATCTAGGACTGCGGTCAGGAGTTTAGAACGAACAGAGGGTAAAAGGCCCGTGACATATTGTGTGACTATAACTCCAATGGCCTCCGGGTTTTCAGGATTAAGGCCAGAGTGCTTCCGGAAAGCAGCCAGGAGTCTGGACCCATAATCCCCGGGGTACTCGTCTGCATTTTGTACAACAGAGGAAACCCGATACCAATCACGTTGGGGTGGAACCAACTCCGGAATGGACGCCAGGAGGCGTTCTCTAAAGCGGCCCATAGGGCATCAGTCTCCCACCCGGGGTCCTGAAGGGGCCAGCCGTCCCCATTCCCCGCCGCTCTGCTTTGGGTCAGGAGGGCCGCCTTTTGCTCTGCTGACAAGAGGCCGGACAAGAGCATTTCAGTATCCGCCCAAGTGGGATTGTAAACTAGAAAAAGTTGTTGCAATTTGGTCCGAAATTCGCTAGGGGACTCTCTAAGCTTTGGAAAGGAGTCAGACCAAGTTACTAAGTCTAAGGGAGTAAAGGGGACGTGAACAGTAACAGGAGGATGCTGGCCCGTGGCATCAGGGAAGGCACGCAAGGGAGCCAGAACTTGGGTCAAGCCCTAGGAAGTGGAGGATGGTGGAGTGGGATCCATGCGGGGCGCCCCAAAAGCCGTGGATGAAGTAGGAGAAGTGGGGACAGCCCTTTGGCGTTCCCGCACTCGCTCCCCAATCCCCCCCTCTGAAAGGTCTATGAAATCGTGCCCCGCCTCGGCTCCCTCGGGCGGCAGGGAGACCAGCTCAGCATCCTCCACCGCCCCAACAGGCAAAGAAGGGGGCCGCGCAATCCACTCATCAAGATGATCCGATGATGGGGGCGGCAGGGGAGCCAAAGGGGGTTTGATTTGGACTGGGCAAAGGAGTCGGGTATAGGAGGGTGGAGGTGCTGGCGGTGGAGGTGGTACTTTGAAGCGCTTCTGGATAGATGGATTATAGGCTGCTGCGTCCCATAAATACCAAGTATCCATTTGTCGGGGGTGTTTTCCTCCAAGTTTCCTGTATCCCCTGACTAACTTGAATTTTTATGAAAATATTCTAAAGGAGGTAGTAGCATTGCTATTTTGAATACCTAGCGAATACCCTTATGCAATATTCTTGGATCAAAAAACCTTTGGTTTAAGAGAGAGGTTAAAGCTCTTACAAGGTCAGCCATGCTCCAAAAAGCATGGAAATTGTAAGTTAAGGCTCCTGCCTTTACTTGTGTGTCATATAAGCAGTAAAGACGCTGTCGGAGCTACCTCGTGCTCAGTCCAAGGAACACTGAGGTGATATTGGTGGGAAAAGGCAGCCCAGGTGTTGGATTTGGTTCAGAAATGCTTTTTTCAACTACGCAATCTGTGTAAGTTACGCTCTTATTTATTCCAGGCTGACCTTGCCATGGTGACCCATGCCCTGGTGGCTACAAGGCTTGACTTTCATAACTTCCTTTTCTATGGGCTCCTGGCAGTGCTTATCAATCACTTGCAGCTTGTTCAGAACGCGGCAGCTCAGCTACTCACTGGTTTAAGCAGTTGCCTACCTTGCGTTCTCTGCAGTGGCTGCCTGTGGAGCGATGGATTGAGTTTAAGATTGTGCTGCTGGTTTTTAGGTCGCTGAACGGTTTAGGCGCTGGCAATATTTGAGACCTACTCCTGGAATCTCATACTGATGGGTATCTGCGTTCAGGAACCACCTGCTATTTGGGGGTTCTGCCATCGCGTCTGAAGTTGGGCCTTTGCTATGGCGGGCCCCTCGATGTGGAACTCGCTCCCTCCGGATGTTTGTCTCAGTTCCTCCCTCCATACCTTTAAAAAAACACCTGAAAGCATATTTGTTTTCTAGGTGCTTTTAGGATCCGCTTGTGGTGCCTTCATTGTAGTTTGCCCTCCCTATTTGCCTGTCCCATTTTAAATTTTTTTAATGATTGTTTTAAATTGATATTGTTTTATAGTATTTATATGGTTTTACCTTTTTTTGTGCAGCACTCCCAAGTGCCATGTAAGGCAGGGGGGGTGCTATAAAAATAAAACTATGATTATTATTAGTTCAGTCTCACATACTGAGCTTACTTACAACTTAGAGTGAAAACAGACATAACGCTAACTCCACTTTAACACGACTTTAACATTTCTTACGTATATTGCAGGGCTACCTAGGGTACCAGTACAGCCCTGCAACATGCATAAGAAATGTTAAACCAGTGTTAAAGTGCAGTTAGCATCATGTCTGTTTTCGCCCTTAGACGCCATGCACCCACACTTTGCTTGGTCTTTCAATCCCAATCGTCTTCCTCTGCAGGTTGGGGGGAAACACTGAATCTAGGGACAGCAAGCTCCTTTCCACCCCAGTATTATGGACTTGATCCCTGTCTCCACTGTGGTTTCTCCTTCCTTTATAGCTCCCCTCTCAGGCAGCAGCTCAAGTGCATCTACTCCTTACACAGGTGATTAAGGGCAGACACATATTGTCCTAGTATATCATGCCATTGGGAGTACTATATTGTATTGGAAAGGGATTTGGCTGTTTGTGGGCTGTGGCTCTTGATTGAGGACTGCTTGCCATCTGCTTTCCCCTCAGGTACAGCCCTCCTAAGGGGATCAAGCTACCTGGAGCTCATAAAAGCTATGAAGTTGTGCTGCCAGAAAAAAACATCTCTCAGCCTTCTTCCACCATATATACTGCCCCAGCACCTGGATACCCTCTCCCCATACAAATGCTGCTCCCCAGCCTTATCTGTGGATATACATCACCCATCTCTCAGGCGTGACTCCCCATATACAGAGCCCCTCCCAACACTTGTCTGCCTGTTACTGATACATACAATTCCACCCACCCCTGCCTGCTACCCAGCCTCCTCCATGCATACACATCACCCACCCGACCTCATTCCTTCCATATACAGCCCCCCAGTACTCGGCTGTCCCGTTATCCCCAACCAAAATGAAAGCATATAGGGAAAACCGGGGGGGAGGGGGCAGACTCCCTGCTGTCCCCAGCCTCAGTATTGCCCCCAATTTGCAGAGGAAGAGGATTGGGCCTGGAAGACCAAGGCAAAGCATGGGAGCATAGAGCCCAAGTTGTAAGAGAGCACAATATGCAAAACTGTACATCATCTTTACAACTTACATGGTGCGCAAGCTAGGTGAGAGCCTTAACTTGCGATTTCCATGCTTTTTGGAGCATGGTTGAATTTGTAAGAGCCTTAACTTCTCTCTTAAGCCAAAGGTTTTTTGATCCTAGAATCTGTGTTTTTGGAAAGGGAATTCAACAAATTCCCCCTCCAACAATACTAATTTCATTGCAAAGCATCCGAAGGATACAGAATAATTACTTTAAAAAACACAGCTGCAATTCAAATTGTGGAGAATCTTAAAATATCCTTTTACAACCAACAATGAACAAATTTAAAGAAATACTGCTATTCATTTTCCCAATAAATAGCTCCATATAGATTAATAAGAATTTTATATCTTATACCTGTATCAGTGTTCCTTAATGTTACAAATTCCAAATCTCTACGTCTACACATACTTTCTCCTAAACTCTCTCAAAGCATTGCTGAAGTTCAAGTACACGTCTTATAACCCAGACATAGACTTCTCATGAAACCTAAAGTGAACGTACAGTTTTCTACTACTGCAGCAATATACGTACAGCAACGTAGACGCTAGGCTCCCCTGGATTGGCAGTGGTGACGGAGCAGAGGAGCGAAGGTGGAGGGGTCCCTGGCTTGGCAACAGGATGCCAAGGGGTGAGGGGTAGGGGGAGTTCCTGGATGGACTGATGATGAAAAGAAACAAGACAGCAACCCAGGAGAAGGGGGAGGCATAAGAACATAAGAAGTGCCATACTGGGTCAGACCAATGGTCCATGTAGCCCAGCATCCTGTGTCCGACAGTGGTCAATCAGTGGCTTGGGAGAAGCACCCAAAAGGTCACAGTGGGGGATCCATTCCCTGTTGCTTTCCCTCAGCTCCTGTCATGTTCCCTGATCCTGTCTGGCTAATAGCTACTAGTGGACCTATCTTCCAGAAACTTGTGCAAACCTCTTTTAAACTCAGCTATAGTACTGGCCCTTGCCACAGTCTCTGGCAGTAGATTCCACAACCCAATTATATGCTGAGTGAAAAAATATTTTCATTTATTTGTTTTAAACTTGCCACCCATGAGTTTAATGGAGTGTCCCCTAGTTCTAGTACTAGCTGAAAGGGTAAATAACTGCTCCTTGTTTACTAGTTCCACACCACTCATGATTTTATAGATCTCTGTCATATTTCCTCTGTTGTCTCTTCTCCAAACTGAAGAGCCCCAACCTACCAAGCCTCTCCTCATACGGGAGCCCTTGATCATTTTTGTTGCCCTTCTCTGTGCCTTTTCTAGTTCAGCTATCTTTTTTGAGATGGGGCAACCAGAACTGCACACAGTATTCGAGGTGCGGTCACACCATTGATTTGTATACAGGCATTATTTTATTTATTTTTATTTTTTTATTTTCCAAATTTGTACCCCGCCCCTCCTGCAACGCAGCTCGGGGCGGCTTCCAACAATAAAACAATCAAAACATTAAAATTCATTTTAAAACCATCAAATATTAAATATAAAATATAACATA
>QEPC01005594.1:4060763-4079253 GCA_003113815.1 Sphenodon punctatus | reverse complement strand
ACGTAGTATTAATATCCCAGACAAGGAAAGGCCTCTTAAATCAATTAAATCAGTTGGCCGAATACTGTGTAAAGAATGAGCTAGTTATCAATACAGACAAGTCACAGATTATGGTTTTGGGGAGAAGGAAGTGGAAATATAACTGGTCTATTAAAAATCAACAGTTGTTCCAAGTAGACTCGTATGTCTTAGGTATTACCTTTTCGTCAAACGCTATGTGGGAAAGGCATAAGAGACAAATTGTCCTTAAAGCAAAGGCATCCGCTAGGGGTATAATCAAGCTAGCGGGAAGATCAGTTGGCATATCTGTCTCTTATGCTCTGAGAGTTTATAGAGCAAAGGTCTGCCAACTCTTAACATACGGGATGGAAATACTAACGGGAGCTAACTTGGAAACCTTGGAAGTGGTTCAGAATCAATTCCTCTGAGGCCTCTTAGGTATACCGCAAGGAGTGCCAGCTGCGGTTGTAAGAGCCAAGACGGGGATGATACCAATAATGTGTATTGCTAGCCAGTTAAGTATTCACTACTGGCTAAAACTGTATACTAGAGCTACGCCAGACCTACCCACTCTCTGTTTATACGAAGAGTTAGAGCGTACTTCGGCTCCTTTTTACCCTTGGCTAACCCAGATTGACTTCCAGATGAGGAATTTGGGCCTTTCATTTCGTTTTCCGGCGGGGTCTGACTTATACCGTCTAATACGTTTGGTAAAGATCAGAGCTGAGGACATCGCTAAACAGAATGATCTGGAGGTAGTCTCTAGATGGAAAACAGCCCCCTATTATCAGCTTTTTAAGGGTGTTCATAAACTTGAGGGCTACTTGGATAAAATAAGTAACAAGAATTCACGTAGGGCATATATGCAGCTATGTGAATCAGCTGTTCTTTCTGGGAGGTTTCAGAGTAGGCCATATGAAGAGAGACTTTGAAATAGAAGATCTGCAACACATTATCTTCAGATGTACTTTTTATGCTGATATACGGCATCTTTGGTTATATCCATTGTGCCTGGGCAAAGAGTTTGTGCCCAATGAGGAAAAAATGGCACTTCTTCTTTCATCTGATAATGTATCAGCTATGCATGCAGTTGCCTCTTTTGCACTATTGGTGGCAAGGATACATAAAGCCAAGGCTCAAATTAACTAATTAATTGATTGGGGTTGTATTGTCTTCCCAGGTTGTTATCCATGTACCCTTTGGGGCTAAAATGTGATTCCTTCTCATCAATTGTTAATTCCCCCACAATTAGTTATGTGAGCCATCCAATTTGAATGGCTCTGCAATTTTATTATTTTATATTTATGTTATGATGTAGTTCTGTTATGTATAATATGTTTATGTTGGTTTGTTTGTTTTATGTTGGGTCAAGACGTAAGTCCGTACCTGTAATAAATTGATTGATTGATAAATGCAGCATATGTAGTTTAAATAATCTTTGATAGTGTTTCCCCCCGCCCCCCAGTTAAATGTGTATTCACTGGGAAATGTCTATTATATTTTCTAGGTGCTTCTTCAACATTCAAAGAGGGAAAGAAAGTAGATAGAACAATTCCTGAAAGACCTGAGGGAGCCAAGCACGAAGGGCCTCAGGGCACCAAGCAGAATGCAGAGTTCACGGCAGCCAGCCCTGCAGGTCCTGTTGCAGAAACATTTAAAGTTATTCAGGGATCAATCAATGAGGATGTTGTGAAGGCAACCCAAGGTGTTTATAGGTTTGAACTATCTGGTAAGGAAAACCTCCTACTTGAACATAGCATGGTAGTACCATTTCAGACTCAGAGCTCATCTAATCTAGAATTCTGTCACTTGCAGTGGCCAAGGCCCAACACTTAATGATAAAGGAGGAGAATCCCACAGCATATGTAGGATATGTCTCCATGAAAGTCTTCCCCTAAATCCTCACCAGAAAATACACAGAAAAATATTGCTGGCATGTGTACTGAGTAGTAGTGGGACCCCGGGCCCATTACCGGTTACCGGATTTACCGGTTACCCGAAAACCGGATTCCCGGTTTAAATCCGGTATACCGGTACCGGATTTATTTCATTGGTTTCAATGGGGCGCTGTGTCCCCATTGAAACCAATGAAATAAATTAAATTCCCTCCCCCTCCCCCTCCCAGGCTGCGCGGGTGGAAGGGGGGACACCCCCCACCCACCCTGCCCAGCCTGGCTTTTTGTTTAAAAAAAGAGTAAGAGCGACCCCGAGGCGAGGCGAGCCCACCCCCCAGCACCAGCGGCCGCGGCGTCCCCGCAGCCGCCGGTAAGTATGACCCTGACCCGATCCCTGGGGGGGGGGTTTAACACCCCCACCCCCTCCAGGGATCACCCCTACTAAAGGCTCAGTGCGCTTGCCGCTCTTACCTTTGGGAGCTCCGGCGGCGGCGGGCGGTCCGGCGGCCTCAGCGCCGGCTGTGGCTGCCGGCGTCAGGACGCTCTAGGCCTTCCGGTGAAACCCGGAAGTTCCCCGGAAGGCCTACAGCGTCCTGACGCCGGCAGCCACAGCCGGCGCTGAGGCCGCCGGACCGCCCGCCGCCGCCGGAGCTCCCAAAGGTAAGCGCAGCAAGCGCACTGAGCCTTTAGTAGGGGTGATCCCTGGAGGGGGTGGGGGTGTTAAACACCCCCCCCCAGGGATCGGGTCAGGGTCATACTTACCGGCGGCTGCGGGGACGCTGCGGCCGCTGGTGCTGGGGGGGGGCTCGCCTCGCCTCGGGGTCGCTCTTACTCTTTTTTTAAACAAAAAGCCAGGCTGGGCAGGGTGGGTGGGGGGTGTCCCCCCTTCCACCCGCGCAGCCTGGACTCAGGGAGGTTTTTTTTGAAAAAAACATTTTTGCTGGGGCAGGTTTTTTTACATTGCAGCCATTTTTAAATGGCTGCAATGCAAAAAAAATCCGGTACCCCGGAATCCGGTACCGGGTCCGGATTACCGGGTCGAATCCGATAATGCCGGTACGCCCGATACCGGCATTATCGGATACCGGATTCTACCGGTTTCCCACCCCTAGTACTGAGAGAGTATTTTATTCTTGAACGAACAGTCAAAGGCACAGTGAGAACAGAGAGGCTTTTGCTTGCCACCTTTATGGAGAATGTGGATAGAGCATGCCTTACTACCTTATCAGGAAAAACATTATTATTTGCAATTACATAACTCTAGATCAGTCTCCAAAACACTGCATTACTTTTGTATTGGAGACTAAGTGACCCCAACTTAGTATGAAAAGAATAAATAACCTGAACTTCTGGGAATGTGTTCAAAATGAACTTTATTTTATGAATTTAACTTTAAACTTACTTAACTGTTAAAACATTCTTATTATTGAGATGTGGCTCTATAGTTAATGCAGTTGGAAACTTTCATTGAACAGTGACTATGCTGTTCATTGTGTTACAGGAGAACAAAGACGTCTAGGTTTTGAAAGCTATTGACCAGCTTTGCAGACTTTCTGCAAAATCTTCATTTAATTGCTGAAAAAATTAAAGGACACTATATCCTAGACCCTTTTTGGTTCTTACTCTAAATTTACCGTTTTATTAAAAAGGTTATAACGTTTTCAAAGTACCATTCTCGGCAATGGAACTGAAAAGTTATGCCATGCACATGTGTGGTTGTGCCTGGCAATCATTCAGCCACCAGGGGGAAAGTTGTATGATGTTCCCTGCCCCAACGTAGCCGCCTAGGGTTGTGTTAGCTGAGCAAACCTGCTTCCAAATTCCCCCTGATATCTGCATGATACCAGCTACAGCTAGGCAGTTGGATGGGGAGCGGGGAGGCGGCAGTTAAGCAGCCTGTCCCTCCACCCAATCATTCACTCTCCCCTGCCAGATGGTTCACTCTGTCCCCTGTCCGATCAGTTTCCTTGTGCATGATTGGATCAGGCAGTGGGGGAGACTGAATGATCAGGCCAGCAGGAGAGTGAATGATCGGTTGCCAGGCAGTAATCGATCACTAAGGCCCTCATCCAAATGTGGGAAATCCCCTTCATTCAGCGGAATCTCCTGTCCTGCTCCTCCCCACACAGAATTTCCAGTCCGCACAGGGGAGGAGTGGAGCAGGAGATTCCACAGGAGGAGGGGGATAGAGGAAACTTATGGGCTCCTGCATGTGGGCCAGGCTGCATTGGGTATGGGGGGCTGCCGGAGCTTGCCTCCCCCCCACCCTTCCCAGCCTGGCAAATCAACAACTCACTAGCGGTGGCAGCACCTTCTCCGATCAGCTCTCTAGCCGGCTCCTTCTAGCCGCTTCTTTGAGTGGCTCCGTAATTCTCACAACTGGGGTTGAGTTGTGAGAATGTATGAAGCCATCTCGAAGAACTTTGGTTACAAGGGAGCAACCTTCCCTTCCTGGTGCATCCCAATGGAGCCTCCCAGAGCGGCGCAGCCAGATAATGCCATCTGGCTGCGTCCCCCTGACAGACCCTGTGGGGCGGGCCAGGAAGCAGCCAGAAGGAACTGGCTAGAGAGCCACGGGGAGAAGCTCCTGCTGCTGCCGGTGAGTTGATTTGCCAGGCTGCGGAGAGTGGGGGAAGGGGAGACAACCTCTGGCAGCACCCCCACCCAACGCAGTCTCGCCCACGGGTTTCTCTAGTGCTGACACGCCAGGGTGGGGGGGGGAGGCAAGCCCATGCAGCGCCCCCCTGCCCCCAATGCAGCCTGGCTCACGAGTTTCCCAAGCACTGACACGCCAGACCTGGGAGGGGAGGCAAACTCTGGCAGCCTCCACCCACCCAATGCAGTCTGCCCCACGAGCAGGAGCCCTGAGTGCTACCGCTTCTCTCCCTCTCCCCGTCATGGCCTCTGGCTAGGCTGAGGAGAGGGAGGGTAGGAGCAGCAATGGGGAATCCTGCCACTGCCACCTAGACCAAATCAGTCTGGGGAGGGTGGGAGTGGGAGGCAACCACCAACCCAACCCAGCCTTGCCCAGCCTCCCTGACTTTGACCCTAAAAATTCTCCCCCATTTGCCTGCAGGCTAGGCCTCCCCTGAGCAGCACTTTTGCCCCACAAGGCGCTGTGTGTGTGTGTGTGTGTGTGTGTGTGTGTGTGTGTGTGTGTGTGTGTGTGTGTGAGAGAGAGAGAGCATGAATGCATCTGTGTGTATGTTTGTGACAATGAATGCATCTGTACGTGTGTCTGTGAGAATGTGTGTGCATCTGTAAGAATGAATGCGCGTGTGTGTGTCTTAGAATGTGCTTATTCAGGGAAAGAAGACAGGCGTTTAAATAACCTCCCCACTCTAACTGCCTTGCTGCAGCGAGGATCATCCACACATCAGGAGGAATTCTGAAGGATGTTCCCCCAGCCAACACAACCCGAGCAGCCTGCGATTGCATAGGGAATGTCATAGACAAATTAAAAAACCTTAGGAAATTCCATATACAAAAGACCTTCGGTTTAAGGTGGCATTCCACTTCAAACAACACATCTGCAAATTAACTCTCCTAATCCATATCCTCCATATTAGTACACACAGCTCCATCCAACAGACAACAAGGTTCCTCATTCTAAAAATACACTCCCATTAATTAATAATATTCAATCCATACCTACAACAACGTATACAAGAATCATACTCACCTACTTCATCCGTTAACACTACTTCAAAGTAACAATCTTAAAATTCATGTCTTAACTGGAATTAAAATATAAATGTACTTTATTCTTTTCTTTACTATAAAAATACAATTTTTTAATAGCGTACATTTTAATTTCAGTTAAGGCATGAATTATGTATGTTCCCTTAACATACAATTTGCAGACGTGTTGATGTTTGAAGCGAAATGCTGCCTTAACTGGGTTTTTAAACTGAAGGTTTTATGTATATGGATGTATAAAAGTACTCTATGATGGGCATAACAGACACCAGCTCAATCTGCATTTTAAGAATCTGACACACAAAAAAGTGACAGATTTCATTAGGGGTCTTGCAGACCCCAGCACCATTTGGATGCATTTTATTTCAGAATGAAAACCAGTACAATAACAAAAACAGTATTTAAAGAGTCATACCATGTTATCATATTACTGCATCAGAATAAAAAATTGATCCTGAAAACCTGCTCAAATCACTTTATGGTCTAATTGATCCCAATACATTATGGTTACTTTTTATACTATACAAAAAGCACAACAGATATGAGAACCGAACAAATGTTATCAAAGTTGTCTTTGGTATTCTTTTAGAATAGCAAGAAGAGAAAATGGTTTGCCTGTTTAACTTTATTTTTAATTGTGGCGTGTGGTTGGGGGTCTAAAAAGTCTCAGCTTTCAGTGAAAGTTGCATGTTGAAACATGAAGGGGGAAATAACTGCCATAAATATATTTTATTGATTTATTATTATTTTTTTCTACACGGAGTTAAAACAGATGTGCGGCTGGTGGATCCACTTACAGGGCAGAAAATCCTGGGTGACCTGGCCTAGGTCAGGCCAGAGCACTGAACTGATGTTCCTGAGGCTGGGGAGCCATCCCACTGGCCACACGGCCCTGGTAGAGTCAGAACATAACATACGTATGGGCTCCCCATCCCCCGAGGCATGGCCATGGTGGCCCTCAGCCTGGAGCAGGTATACTACGGCCACACAGATCTGCTAGCCTGCCTTGGCCTGAGCGGGCTGAGATCACAGCCTGGGCTAGCTTCCAAGACGGCCTGGCGCAGAAGCAGACCAAAATCTGGTGGCACCAAAACAGACATGTTGGTGGCTCACAGGCCACAGTCATGTCTGTTTATACCCACAAAAACTACAATATTATAGGATGATGGAAATGAATGCAGAAAGGTTGACTTTTTTTCTCATTTGAAAGTACACTGATTTTGAGGAGGAACTCCCCCCTCCCCCCAAACCTCATAAAAAACAATTTATGTAGGTCTTCAGGGTTAGACACACACACACCCAAAAAACCCAAAACCCTGCAAGAAGTGTCGGTCACTATGATGATAATGCTTTAATACAGCGGCCTCTGCAGTCGTCCGGGAGCACCCTCCTGGAGGTCCCTTGCTATCGGCGGGTCTGAACGGACAGGCAGGCGTTTATGGCGGCCGCACCATCGCTGTAGAATGCCCTCCCAGCAGAAGTTCGCCTCAGCCTAGATCTCCTTGCTTTCACAGGTTTACAGGTTTATTTATTTCAGTGTGACCAAAGGTCATTGCTTAAAAGAAACACAAAAAAATTTAAACAATAAGGAATTAGAATAACATACAGAAGGACATAAAAGATAGACATAACCCAAGTATATTAAATAACAATAACAAAACAGTCGATTCCTACAGAATCTTAGAATGATCTTAAGCGTATCAAGACTCTGCATACATGTCACTCAAAGGTGATCTAAGATCCAAATTCCAAAAAGCCACATCGACTTCTTAGTCTTTAGATTGAACATAAATATAAATAAAGTTATCCCCAAAATACTTACTGACAAAGACACAACATTCAGTTCCTAAAATCTTAGGATAATCTTAAACGTGTCATGGCGCTTGCATATCACTCAAAGGTAATCTAAAACCCAAAAAGTCACATCGACGATTTAATGCTAAACATTAAAAAAATATATATTTTGGCAGTCAACTCCGGCTCAACATCCATCTAAGCCAATGCCAATAAAAAGGAATTGGATCTGCCACGAAATTTATCCAAGAAAGGCCTCAAAAGAATTTCTCTAAGATTGTCATACAAATGACACCTTAAGAGAAGATGATCTGATGTTTCAATTTCTAGATGATCAAAAGGGCATAACCTTTCTGGAAAAGAAATTCCCCCTATCTGGCCATCCAAGAGTTTAGTAGGAAGGGCACTGAAGTGAGCACTTAAAAACAATCTTTTCCCTCTCAAGGAGAGCGCAGAGTTCAAATAGCTAGCCATTTCCCCCTTATCAGGAATCAGCGATAGGTAGCCCAGCATGTGGGGAGATGCCCTAATCTTAGCCAATTCACATTGCCTATCCACGTCATCCCAGCATAGAAGTACTTTTGATCTCGCATGGAAGGGGTCTTTACTGGACAGATACTCCAAAGAAAATCTCATCTTAACCAATTGCGATTCAGTCATGATACACCGATTCCTAAATCTATCCTTCATCATAAAATAGGTTAAATGTGTAGCCACAGATCTAGTTAGTTTGTGCCACAGTTTTAGAGAAGATGACCAAACCTTGTAGAACCAGCTTCTTTGCCCCAATTCCAATCTAATGGCAGGTAGTGGAG
Source organism: Sphenodon punctatus (assembly GCA_003113815.1). Lineage (NCBI taxonomy): Eukaryota > Metazoa > Chordata > Lepidosauria > Sphenodontia > Sphenodontidae > Sphenodon > Sphenodon punctatus. The sequence goes on along the minus strand of QEPC01005594.1, from coordinate 4,071,050 downwards.
TACCTCTAGGGGTCTTAACTAGAGCCCGAATAAACTTAGATTGCACTAGATCTAAATTACAGACATTAAAGAGTGCCGAAAGTTCTGCCCCATATCAAAATTTGGCTCTCACTTTGCTGTTAAAAACTTCCAAAGCTGTCTTAACTACATTCTCCCCAGTGTTGGCAAACAACTTTAACAACGCAGCCGTTATACCCTTGGCCGCCAATAAGGCCCTATTATATTGTTCTTTCCAACTTCCTGATGCTTGAAAATATATACCCAAATATTTAAAAACCCTAACATGCTCAATATGCTGTCTATCCAGAGTCCAGCTATACAATTTCCTTTTCCTAGAGAACATCACAATTTTAGATTTCTTATAATTAATTGTCAGATGACTTACCTTACAATAGGCCAAAAAGGCCTTGAGCTGCCTGGACAGGCCTACGCGCGTTTGTGACAAAAGAGCCAAATCGCCCACGTACAATAGGCAACCTATATAGCGCTCTGCCAACCTGGGGGAAAAAAATCTTAAGTCCACCTCCTTGCTTTCAGACAAAGATGTAAGACCTGGCTCTTCTGTCAGGCATTTGGGGGTGGGGGAGGAGGTTGGGTGGGATGGGTTAATGTGGTGGGGTGGGAGTTTCTACATAGATCAGGAATTTGTCTGTGGATTGTAGTTGTTTTTATATTTACTTGTATATTTATATTTTATATTTGTATTTTTATATATATTTTAAATTTCTAGTTATTTATAATGTGAGCCACCCTGAGTCGCCTTGCGCAAGAGGGGCGGGTACAAATGTAAATAGATAAATAAATATTAGTATTCAGAAATGTTTCCTGCAAGATAGTCAAGAGTTAAACTTTATTATAGGAAATGAGAGACTAAGATCTTTTAAATGTGGTCTGTCCATTCTGAAGCCTCAAAGGCTTGTAGGCAGGACAAGAGAAGACAGGCAAAACACTCTAAAGTTGTCATGGTGTAACTTAAATTGCATTGTTCTTGCGGTAGGTGAAGATGGAGGAACTTGGTACCTTGATCTTAGAAACAAAGGCGGGAGCGCAGGAAAGGGTGATCCACCCATGAAAGTTGATGTGACTATGACCATGTCCAGCAGTGACTTTGTGAAAATGTTTTCAGGTGGGTATCAAAAGTATTTATCAGAGGTGAGCCAAACGTATTTCCCCTGAAAAAGTATTCAAATTAATTTATTATGGGACTTCTCTAATCTCAGAATGAGATGATCCTTAGATTTTGGTGGCTCTAGTGGGAGGAGAGCATTATTTGTCTGATCTTTCTCCACCATCTCCTTCATTATGTTTGCTTTGAACACCTAACAGGTGTTGCTGCTTTTATGTCTCCAAAAATTTTAAATGGTTCGTTAAGGCTCTTAATGTTTCTATCCATCCTTTATGGTTTTTCAGAAAGGACCCAACAGGTCTGTTGATCTTTTCAGTAGATCACTATTCAAATGACTTTTCTAAAATGTTGCCGACTCTGAAAGAGCCTGCAACATCTACAGAATGTGCAGTGTTCTAACTGAAAATATTTATCCATCAAATACTCCAGTTGGGTCTGATAACAAAAAAAAAAGTTAGGTTTCTATTAAGGTTATTAGATGACTACTTATGCTGTGACAATGGAAGTTTAACTTGACACTCATCCTGAAGACTTGAGTTCAGACTTTCATCTCAAATTAAACTTTTGCTTTATTCTAGTTCCTATTTAGGAATACAGCAAATTAACAACATTTTGATGCAACTATATAGCATCGAAAGCAGGAAGTATATTGGCAAGAGGGCGGGGGGGATTCTTCACAGTTAAATGTTTTAACATTTCCTAGTTTATTTTTCATTATTTGTTAAAATGACTGAAGACATTAGTAAATATTTAATAAATTAACCATGATTATAGAATCACATACAAAATGTCATCAGGTGTTTTTAGTCCGCAAAGACGCAGTTATTCCCTCCACCTGGCCCACAAGCATTTTGTATTTTAAGCTGTATTCAGCAAAGCAGTTGTGTGTTTAACTTCAGACATCAAAAGTTAAGCATGTGCTGGAATGTTTTGCTAAATTGGAGCTGGAAGGGGTTGAAGGGTTATATCTCATTAAAGAGCATATTGGCTTTCTTTAACATATGTTGCAAAAAAAAAAACCCCAAAGAAATACAGTTGATGAACGAGGGAGGTCACTAAAAATTTATCAATTCACAAATACTTTAGAGATATTTGTCCGCAGTACAAATGCGTATATCTTTTTTCTTTTCTAAAGACCTTTATTCTCTTTTAGGAAAACTAAAACCAACTATGGCTTTCATGTCTGGAAAGCTGAAGATCAAGGGTAACATGGCCTTGGCAATCAAGCTGGAAAAAATGATGATGCAGTTCAGCTCCAAGCTGTGAAAAAAAGGGCATGTTGTGTAGAACATTGGTTTTTTCAATAAAATATCAAAGTTTCTGCTTAAAATACTAACCCTTTTTTCTGATGTATTATGAATAATACAGATTTTACCTGATACATTAAATTGTTGAGTAACTTGACATTTGTCACAATCAGAATACAAGTCCATCATCTGCTTTCATAACCACATTCTCTTCCCTTTCCCAGCAGGGTCCTGCCTTGGGTCATTCCACTTTTTCTTCTAGCAAGACTCCTTTCCCAAGCACTATTTTTCTAGTGAAGGAGTCTTGCATTGGATTCCCCAAGCAAATTATTCACACTTTGGATCAATAAAAGCAATAGTCACACAGTGTGACTATAAAACAATCCTGGTTCAGAAACATACTTAACTCTGTATACGAGGAGACGTTTGAATGCTGGTGAGAGAAATGAGGAGGACTGGAGATGTCTACCAGCTGCCCTTATATTATAAGGCAATATGACTGAAATGGCAATTCAAAATTGATTCCTTTTTTTCTTTCATTATAAAAATTTTAATGGATAATTTTGGAGGATTTTGTGCCTTCTATTTTTCAAATAAATCTTATCTACAAGGCCTTTACTGCAGAACCTGATTTTTGCTGAGGAGCTGTGAAACATTTAATCAAGTGAGCTCAGGAACTATGGAAAAAGCTAGGTTGTAAACTTTTGTCTAAATAATTGGATCACGTACAATATTTTATAAGAATATTTTAATCATAGTTATGTGCTCAGCAGCACATAAGGAGTTCCAGCCAAACTGTACTTTTATAATGAATTGAAGTAAAAAGAATTTTCTAACAGAGCACACTTGTTTGTAGTGTCAACGAAGTTACAATTTTGCTGGTTTGCAATGGATTTCAATGTGAGTGAAAAAATAATAAAATAGTACTCTACTGAGGGTAAACTATTATTATTATTTTATTTTATTAACAATCTCACTTTAGCAGGGCTTACAAGAAGGTGAAGCATTTGGGGAAGGGTGTCAGTGTGCGGTGGAGACGTAATACTACTTCCCTTCCTCTGCCCCAATCTAAAACCCCTGTCTCCTCCTGGAAGCTACTAGTATGCCTACCCTCTGGCAGTCATAGCAGGGGAGTCGTTTTGTGGGAGGAGCCAAGTTGGACAGAATTGTTGTTGGTGGGGAGGGGACAGGGATTGCTAGATCTGAGTGAAGACAGAGTTCATGGAAAGTGTGGAGTCTGACCTGTGTGTGTTTGGGGGCCTTGCTTCTCTCCCTTGTGACAGAGAGATTCCCCAGGGGTGGGGGTGTCAGCAGATGTGATCAGAGCAGGGGGGTTGCCTCTGGACTGCAGAAAGAGGGAGTCGCAACTCAGTGGGTGGATTGTAGCTCCTTCCACTTGCTGGCTCACTCCTAATAGAGAGCTCTTTAATCCTAAAAGTGTGGGGACAGACTGCAATTGTTCAGTCCAGGGTTTGTGTGTCGCGGCGGGGGGCAGATTTAGTAGGCGGTGTCTAGATCTTCCCGTTGGATTATCAGCTCTGTGTTCATGGGCAGTGGGGCAGGCAGCATGGGCAGGAGTTGCCATGTGTCCAGCAAAGACTGCAGCCTTAGTAGTCAAATTAGAATAAAATGGCTCTATGCAACTCCTGGTACAGGAGCCTTGTTGGGGTGGGGGTGGGTTTTTTTAGGTGGCTTCCTTAAAGCAATCTAAAAAAACCTGCTTGCTTGGAGAAAACTAGTGCAAAAGGTTGTAGCCTGGCACTCTTGCGGATAGACCAGTTTTCTACTTGCAGGGAGGTGTCCCCCTTTGAGGGACTAATCAAAAATGCCTTCATTCTGGGGATGCCATACAACACTCAAACACCTGTATGTGTGAATCAGGCCTCAATCCTTGCCTGTCTCTTACATGATGGACCAACCCTTTGTGACAACCGTGGACAGCAGAGAAAACACCCTTGCTAAGTCAGTTGTGATGGAAAGACCCAAAAGACATAAACACATTGAAATGTACTTCCCCACAAAGTTTTTGTATGTGTCCTACAAGACACAAATTTTTTATCAGTGCACTGCATTGCTGATAAAAATAAGAGATGGCAGGAAATCAGTAATTCTGGTTAGCACAACATTACTAGAACGGGCAGTGCTTAAAGAATCATTGTAGAATAGAATGGCCTACGTATAACAATGGAACGACTACATTAAATGCTTAAACAGTCTTTGTTGCAGTGGCGGCTGCTTGGTTCGGAAGCTGGTGGGGCAGTAGGCGGGACCAGCCCAGAGATGAGTGGGGCCAACAGTGGACAGAGCCAACCCTAAAATTTAACACATGATCAATAAAATAGAACATGCACACAAGGATAGCAGTTTTAGCAAACAACAACAGAGCCAAGTGAGTCCATTATGAATGGGTGCAAACGGGTTATCCTTAATTGTAACCCCACTGGGTAGGGCCCTGTCTCCAATAACATGAATGTGTTCAATAGCAGTAGTACAATACCAGAGAAAAAATAAGTACCATAACAACTAGCCCATATTACAGAAACTTCCAAAACCTTACTTAAGATGCAATTCAAGCAACGTTACAATATCTGAAATGAGCATAGACTACAACTAAAATGCATACAAAATTAAGCAAAACCCAACAGGATTATGTGAAATCCTAGATGGCATACCATAAGGAAGCCACCTAAAAAACCCCACCTCGACTGTCCAGAGGCAACCCCTCTGCTCTGATCACATCTGCTGGCACCCCCACCCCTGGGGAATCTCTGCCACAAGGGAGAGAAGCAAGACCCCCAAAACACACACAGGTCAGACTCCACACTTTCCATGAACTCTGCCTTCACTCAGATCTAGCAATCCCTCTCCCCTGCTTTCTCTCCCCACCAATCCACCCCTTCCTACACATTCCTATTATTAGCAAGCATTTATATAGCACCAGCAATGTACCTGGCACTTTACAAAGTAATTGAATAGACACGGTCCCTGCCCTAGGGCTTACAATTTNTATTAGCAAGCATTTATATAGCACCAGCAATGTACCTGGCACTTTACAAAGTAATTGAATAGACACGGTCCCTGCCCTAGGGCTTACAATTTGAGAGGGGGCGGGAGACGAAGGAAGGGGAACAGAGGGAGAGACGAGTGTACCATTCACGAGGATGCGAGGTCCCAGGTGCACGTGCTTGGCTTGGTTACATCAAGAATGATGGCTGGTTGGTCCATATGATGAGAATATGAGTACACAGACCTCGGGTAACCGATTGTACTGAATAGAGGGTATCAGCAGGAGTTAGGTGAGTGGAGCAAGAAGTCGGGGAGGGCAGAGCAGAAGAGGTGGGTCTTGAGGTGGGATTTGAAGGTATGAAGGGAGGGGGCAGGGAGGGAGTTCCAGGCGTGGGGGGCAGCTAGGGAGAAGGGACGAAGGCGGTTAGGGGAGCAGGGGAGGCGTAGGAGGGCAAGAGGGGACAGGAGGAGCAGAGTTCATGGACTGGAGTACGGAGGGAAATTAGCGCAGATAGGCAGGGGGGAGCAAGGTTGTCTTGAGTCCAAATTCCTTGGGGGGGCGTGAGGGGGAACAGAGTCCGTCCTTGCCTTCCCCTCACCTTCCACCCTGCAGCTTTGTCACCTTACAGGCCTGTAGTCTTGTGTCAAGATTTTGTGGCCTGCAAAGGGACACAGCTTAGCACTGAGCTGGCTGGAGGAATACACTAATGATGTCATCAGCCACCACGGGGTTGTCTTCACTCTCTCTCCAGGAGTGCAATTTCCAGGCAACGTGGAAGTACATTTTCATGAAAACTAACTCCTCGAGATGTGATTCTTTTTGCTTTCGGTTTTGACTAATCTATTGATAACTGACATTGAAATCTGAAAATTAGGAAAAATTCTTATTGGAGTTGTTGCAGACTTCTTAAAGAGTCTAAAGTGTATTTGTTGTGTTGGGCCCAAATTTAAGAGATGGAGATGCAGTAATGCAGACGGTATCTTTTATTGGATCTGTTAAGATTCTGCAAGCTTTTGGGCCACACTTGGCCCTTCCTCAGTAATGTAAATCAGAACTTCTGGTTGAGCAAATACAAGATAGTATGTATATAGATTTGCATGTACATATATTTGGGATCAACCTAGCAACACTGTAGACTATGGGCATTATGGGCACACTACCCACCTACCTCCCACCCACTATACATGTTACCAGGCACCCGTAGGGCAACACTGCAGCCCTGCAACATGCATAGTGGGTGTGTGGTGGGACACTCCCACCCATCACCAAAGCTAGCCCCACGTAGAGCGCATTACAATAGTCTAATCTTGAGGTGATGAAGATATGGATGACAGTGGCCAGGTTGGAGTCAGAGACATATGTCCGAAGCCGTTGCACCAGATGTAATTGGCGGAAAGCACTCCTCGCCACAGCCTCAACCTCGAGATCCAGGTGAAGCTGCAGATTGAGGAGTAGCCCCAGACTCTGGAACTGAGAGACCAGTAGGGGACGAACCCCATCAATGATGGGGGATGTCATACCCACCGTCCTCCCCACCAACATCACCTCCGTCTTGTCAGGATTTAGTTTGACAGCTTGCCCTCATCCAATCCCCCACAGCCGCCAAACATCAGGTAAGCACCAAGACTGCCAGCTCTGGGTCGGATGAAAAGGAGAGGTAGAGCTGTGTCATCGGCAACATCACACCCCATACTGTCTCACGACCTCGCCAGGCAGCTGGGGTATATGCAGCTGCCTGGCGAGGTCGTGAGACAGTATGGGGTGTGATGTTGCCGGACTGACTTTGAGGCTAACTTAGTGGTAGGTTCATTTCAATCACTGTAATCGCGATGGGAAAGGGGGGATGGGCGAACAGAACTGAGTTCAGAAATTCGGTTTGGTTTGAAAATCGAATTTGGTTCGGTCGACCGAACTGGTCGAGTTCGGTCTGAACTCCAAACTTCCGAATAGCATTCGCCCATCCCTATGAGAAACTCCTCCACAAGAAAAGTGGCAACGTTTTGTGGGGTAAACCTTTTCAGTTCTCTAAACTTAGGTTTCTTAACTGTCCACAAGCCAGATCTGGTCAAAATTATCTGAAATTTAACTTTTCAAATGTCAAACTTTGACAAGTAAGCATTTTAAAAAATTAAGTGCATTTTAAAATAGCTTTACTATATAAATTTTTCTACTATACCTCTTCAGTCTCACACAAGTAAAAATAGCTGACAATAATTACTGGATAAATAATTAATGCTGCTATATTCTGATGTAGAAGGAAGAGTATAATAACAAGGCTATATCACGCTACCTTGCATTTTTGTTCCATAGCGGTTTCAAAGATTAATAGGGTAAACCATTCTTGCAAAAGAACAGAAATCAGCATTGCAAGTGTTTTAATTTTAGAAAAGTGCTAATAGGCTGGAAAGGACCTTGCATCAAACTTCTTGATAAGTCGCTGTCACTGCTAGCTAATTCCTAATGTTTTATTTAGGGTGACCTAGTTACTCTCTTTTTGTGGTCATTAGATACCACTTGGTGTCTTGGTTACCAGGTATGAATACACTCTTCTAAGGTTACTGATTGACCAAGTTAGTACACACCAACAGGTGGCTGAGCAACTTCACCTTGCAAGAATATTCAATGAATTTACTCTTCAAAATCTGTAACAAAGATGGTGTTTAGTTTACACTTGTGGAATATTTCCACACTTTAAATCTTGCAACTGTAGAATAACAAATCACCCACCCTCGTAGAATACACCAAAATGGCAAGCAAAAAACCAGAAGAATGTAATTAAGTAAGCCAAAGCACAGTTTCTTGCTAGGACTTGTGTGTTCCAGGATGGTGTCCACCATCCTAGAAGGTGGCTGATTAACACTCTGCACACCCCCATTCCTTGCAGCCTTGTCAGCTGGCTGTGAGGTGAGGAGAAGTAGGGGCCTGGCTTGAAGCATGTCCTCTACTTTTCACAGTCTGCCAGTAATGTTGCACCGAGAAGGGGAGGTGCAGCACTAGAGCTTCTGCAGGGAAAGACAAAAAAAACCTTGGAGTCGACTGCCAATTTGTCCCAAGGGAAAATTCCTTCCCAACCCCAAATATAACAATCAGTTAAAATAGGGTGGCTTGTGAGGAGTAGGTGTGTATTGCTGGGATACCTAGCTGTTAAAGTATGCTGGCTACTGGTTGACTGTCTGGGAGAATTTAACTTTAGTGAAAACAAAGTAGTTATGTTTTTTTATTGGGCCAACTTCTGTTGGTGAGAAGATGCAAGCTTTTGGACCGCATAGGACCTTTCCTCAGACATATTATGTTCTGACTTTTTACATGCTGGAAGAAGGGCCTTGTGTGGCCCAAAGGTTTGCATCTTTTCACTAACAGTAGCTGGTCCAATAAAAGATGTCATCTGCACTACTTGATCTCCATCTCTTTAAAATGGGACCAATGGGGCAACCACAATCTCGTTTAACATCAGTTAAATCTTTTGTGACTGGCAAAAGAGGAAAAGACTGTTTTTATCATGATGACAGTAAGAGGAAAGCTGAGTTTGACATAAAATAGCTACTGGGTGGGGATGTATGTAACATTAAAATATTTGGGGAAGTATAGTTTGAGGGATATGTGTTGTTTATAGTTCTCAAGAACAACACCAGCAGCAGCTATAGTTTCTGTAGTAATGCAGGAGGGCTGTCTCAGGCAGAGTGCTTCCTTCTGGCAGCTCTGCATACCACGTTCTGCTTACAAGTTCTGCCAGTACACACTCTGACTCCAAGGATACAGCTCCCCTTTCAACAAAACAGAAATAAACATTTCATAACTATACAATAAAACATTAAAAAAAAAATGCATATTGGTTAATCTCTCTGTTCTTAGCAACTCTCAATAAGTCTCTGTGGTCACCTCCTAAGCCTCATCGACCTGCGGAGCTCTGTACGGATATTTGTAATAGTCTCAGATGCTACCAGTGGTAGTACATTTGCTTCGTCAGGTTGTCTGACTATTACTGTTCGTCCTGGTTCTGAGTTGCTGTATTTTCTTCAGGTATTCCTTTGTCTTGTGGTATAATTTGTAAGTGTCTTTGATTCCTTCTCAGAATCTGTCCCTGATCTGTGATGATCTTGTAAGGGCAAGGAGTGACTTGTCTTTTTAACTCTTGCCTTTTGCTCCCACTTTTGTCCGCTGAATAAGCAAATATTTTCTTGTGGTCGCAGCGGTCTTAGCTCTCTAGTTCCTCTGTTATAATATCTTTTCTGTTCCATCTTAGCTTTCTTCTTATATGCCTCCACATATTGTTTATTGTGTCTTGTCACTGACATGTAATCAGTAAGCAGGGCCTGAACTTTCCTGCCAGAGTTTTAGGGAGGGGAAGGACTTATTTTCCTCACAGTCACTCTTAGGTACTCTGTTACACGCACACTCACTCTCTCACCCACAGAAACACACTCTCACCCTCACGCATTTGTACACACAGTCACACAGGTCTCCAAGTCTACACGCTACTATAATCCAAGCCAAAACAAAGGACCAGCCTCTCAAACAATTACTGGCGAGGAGCCCTTCTATCCAGCCTTTATACTGATCCCTTCCTATACCTCAGGTGTCCTGCGTTACTGCCTCCCCAGGCCCTGCCTCCTGGTGACTCATCCGCTGCGTGCTGCACCGCAGCTGGAACCCTGGCCGCCCAGCAACCTGGGAAGCTTGCGGCACGGCGTCCTTAGCATCACGTGGGCCCCGGCACCGCCCATTCGGCGGCACGTCGGGACATGGTTGCCTAGCAACCGGAAGTGAACGTTAGGGCTGTAGCGGCATACCGCCGCGGCAGCTTTTACCGACGGAAACTCCTATTCCGCACATCGTGGCACGGTTCGGCAGAGGCAGCTTTCCGAGGGCTGCGGCTGCGGTTTGTCGCTAATGGTATCGCGGCATCG
>QEPC01005594.1:4047289-4059362 GCA_003113815.1 Sphenodon punctatus | reverse complement strand
AAACACATACATTCCGCATCTGCGAATTCTTGTAGCGAAAAAAATGCAGAATCGCGGAGTACCGCGCGGAATTCTGCGAGGCGCAACCTGGGATGCCGAGGTTTAGGAAAGGAATCGCGGAGCGGTAACAGCTGCTGCCGCATCAGCCCTAGTGAACGTTGGCAAGCCGGGTTCCGTGGCCCTGTCGTGACCGCTCTTTGCCAGGCGGGGAGCCTGACAGTGGCATGTTTGCCCAAACACTTGACATTGTCTAGGTAAATAATTGTTTCCACAGTGTATTCAATTCTTCCTTTTACTTTTGTTGTCTGCCGTGTTTCCTTGTGACTTTGCCCATTTTAATTTGTGCTGCTGCTGGCTGTAACTGTGCTGCAGAGTTTTCCCTCCAAAATTGTATCCGTATGTGTCACAGGGAGGGACTGGTTTAGGGAGGAAGGGATGGGGGGAAGAGGGTCCCCAACGTCTGCACGCCCTAAGTACCCATGCACACGCCCTTGCTCTGTACGCCGAGGGGTTCTATCGAGGAGCCACTGCCCATCAGAATAGTAATTGGACCCTTGGGCCTCACAGAGGCCAGGTCCCTATCATCATAGGGCACCAAGCGTTGGAGGGAGCCTTGGGCCACACCCACACTTGCAACTTGCAGTACCCACACCACGGAGGGGGAAGGGAAGGAAGTGCGATACAGGTGATGGAAAGCCAGGGGAAGGGGGTCCAGGGAACAAGGGGGTCTGGGAGGGACTTGCACTCCAGAAGGGGGAAAGGAACAGAACCCATGGGGGAGGGGAGGGCTATCGTTTAGCTCCGTTCGCACTACAATCAGCCACACAAAGGAAAGGGTAAGGGTTCAGCAACAATCCACTCTATAGTTCCCAAAAGCACCAATACAACAATAAATCCATAGTCTGCACAAGCGCTAACACAACACTTATCTTTCTCTCAGGGCCAGTTTCTCCATTTCAATCATCAGTGTCGAGTGTTCTCTGGCGCTGGTGTTTATGCCCGAGCCCCGCCCCCCTGCAGGCATGCAGAGTGATGCACAGGGGGTGTGGCCATGTCCACAACACCAGACAGCCCTGTGCCCACATCCAACACGTCCCGCGAGGCTGTCAGCGTGCGCTACAGTGCGGGGGCCATGTCCTGCACCAACGCCAGGGGTGGAGGCAGCGGCACGGCCACATGGGAGGGACCCTAAGGTGCGGGGCTCCCTGCTGGAGGCTCCCGCAGGGGGGAGGATGACATTTACATTTACATTTATTGTTTCAACAATAAGTCATAACAAAATATAGGCAATAAAACGAATCCAGAAAATAATTTCTACAATAGAACAAAATCTATAATCAATTTCCTACTATCCTCCACGGAAGCTAAACATACAAAATTTATAATTGAGATTTAGTAACTTCTAAACCAAACATATCAAAACTTTAAGTTACAATACAAAATGGATCATAACAATCCTACCTCATAAAAATATAACAAATATCCAAATATCAAGTGCCTTTACGAGCCCTACAACAATAGCCGTAGTAGAAATTCCCAACATAAAATAATACTAATAAATAATAATAATCCCAAGCTCTTCAGCGGAGCTTGAGCTCGGGAGACACTTGACCCCTGAATACCACTTTTTCCCATTTAATGATATTAAAATTTATTTACTATATGACCAGCGGTCATTACAATTTATCCTTTGGTAAAAATTCAAATACAAAAGTCTAAAGTAACATCAAATATACTGTCATAACCACTCACTCAAGACACCATCCCCGGCTAAAAAAAAGCTACCTGACACAGCCTTATTGCTTTGTCCAAGTTAGATCTGGATCCTCTAAAAGTCTTTTTCTTAAGACTGAGTCTTTAATACCCATCACAACTTGGTTTCTGATGAGGGAGTCTTTTAGTCTCCCAAAATTGCAAGTCTGACTCAGGAGTCTTAAGTAAGGCTGCTTTTACACATTACAAAATGGGTTATTATAAGAACTCTAGATAATACTGGGTATTTTAATTCTGCAATTTTTGTAATGTGTGAATGCACTATTCCCCTTTTATGCTGTGATGTCTCGGGTCATTGTAAAAGCCACATTTGGTGGTTCTTACAACGACCTGAGATCTTGCAGCATAAAATGGGAATAGTGCCGTCACACATTACAAAAACTGCAGAATTATAATACCCAGTATTATCTTGAGTTATTATAATGGCCCATTTCTAATGTGCAAAAGCAGCCTCAGGGACAAAAGCTTCAAAAGTTTCTCCCCCCTCCTGTTTCCTCAGATGAAATTGATATCTTTTAAAGGTTTTTACGAATGCAATATTGCTCAAATTTAAGCATCACAGTCTCGAAACTAGCTTGCTCTTTATCATTCAGTTGCAAGCTGTTAAAAAGATCCAAGTGCCTGTGGGCCTGCAATATCAAGTAGGAGTGCCACTTTTTGCTCATCATCTCTCTTAGCTCCAGCACTGGCCTTCAGGAATAACTCAAGGTCCTGTCTAAACTGCTTCCAATTTTCTGCCATGTTTTTGGACATTTCAAGTGGTCTCGGAGTTCTGAGTTCCTCCATATTCTCAGCCTGTAGATGCTCACAGCAGGTGTGAGGTATTCATGAGGTAATCAGCTCTCAGCAGGCCAGGCCCAAACTTCCAATAAGCCCAAAGAACTCTGTAGGCCTGAAACACTCCTGATACCATGTATTATTTACAGTCCTCAAGAACACTATCAGAAGCTATAGATTCCGTAGTAATGCAGTTTACTTACAATATTCCTGAAGTAGGGCTGCTCTGACTAATAATGAAAAAAATCTCGCAAGTATTCTCTCAGGATCGAAGGACCGGTCTGAGTGTTCGGGTGGCTCCTCGGACCGTCGGCGAATACTCTGCCGAGTTCTGATGCCCGGGGGGGCGGGGGGGGGGATGTTGGGGTAATTAACAGAGAGCAGGGGGGCTGGGGAGGGGGTTGGAGTGCTTAGGGGGGAGCAAGAGACCTAGCAGGGGGGTCAGGGGTGGTTTACTTAACCTTTTGGAGGGGGTCAGTGCTGATGCTCTGGTAAATTTTAAAATAAAAAAAGCCACTGAGTGTGCTCTGAAGGGCCCTTTCTGAGCATGCTCCGCCCTTTTCAAAAGATGGTGCTGGCCTGCTGGTGCCGTTTTAATTTTCAAACTTACCAGCCAGGAAGAGGCCATGCATCAGTGCTGGACCCCTCCGGAAGGTAACTTTTACACGAGACCCTCATTGACAAGCATTGGGCTGGAAGAATACTATAAATGGAATATTGGAAGATGCTATAACAAGGTAGAATCACAGCTGGTTGAAGAACTGTACTCAAAGAGTTATCATTCATAGCTTATCATCACACTGGAGGAAGGCATCAAGTAGGCTCTGTCCTGCATCTGGTGCTATTCAACATCTTCATTAGTTATTAATTATTATTATTATTAGCAAGCATTTATATAGTGCCAGCAATGTACCTGGTGCTTTACAAAGTACTGGAATAGACACGGTCCCTGCCCTAGGGCATACAATCGAAGTCAATCAATTAATGATTTAGAGAAAGGAGTGGAGGGAATACATATCAAGCTAGCAGATTTCAGAGAACTGGAAGGGGTAACTAACACCCTGGGAGATCAAACTAGAATTTTAAAAAATCTTGATAGGTTAGAAATCTGAGCTGACATTAATAAAATGAAATCAACAAAGATAAACGTAAAGTTATGCATTTAAGGAAGAAAAAACATGCACAAGCATAAGGAATACCTGGCTTGGCAGAAGCACCTGTAAAAAGGAACTGTGGTTGATCACAAACTGAACATGAGTCAGTAATGTGATGTGGCTTACAAGAAAGGTTAATGTAGTTTTAGACTACATTAACAGAAGCATTGTCTCCAAGTCAGCACAGGTAATAACTTCGCTTTAGTCAGCAGTGGTCAGATCTCATCTGAAGTATTGTGTCCATTTTCAAGTGCCTCATTTCAAGAAGGGCATTGACAAATTGGAGCAAGTTCAAAGGAAGGCAATAAAATGATAAAGGGTCTGGAAAGCAAATCTTATGAGGAAAAGTTGAGGGAACTTGGTATGTTTAACCTAGCAAAGAGCAGATTAAGGGGAGACATGATAGTCTTCAAATATCTAAACAGCTGCCACCAAGAAGATGGTAAGGAACTGTTCTTCATTGCTACAGAGGACAGGATGAGAAACAATGGACTCAAATTACAGGAAGGGAGATTTCAGTTAGATCTCAGGGGAAAAAATGCTTAACCTAAGCTGTGTGGCAATGGAGCAAGTTGCCTAGGGAGGTAGTAGACTATCACGGGAGGGGTTGCTTTTTTGTTGTTTTTTTGTTTAAAGTCTGGATAGCCATCCCTTGGGGATGCTGTCACTGTAGTTATCCAGCATCCCTGGAGAGGTTGGACTAGACAACCTTCAAGATTCCTTCCAACTCCGACATTCTATGATTTTATGATGGATTCCTTAACTCTCCATCTTCTGATTTTGTGAGATTTAAGTTTCAGTGTACTTCACTTTCTGGGAGAGTATGGATGAGCTCTAGGACCCCATAACTATAGGTTTATGAATTATTTATTTATATAGCTTCAAAGTACCTGGTGCTGTTACTGCTGTACAATTTCCTGGTGCTGTTGCTAATATCGATATCATTAATTAGAAACAGATCCCTACCCCAAGGGGCTTGGAGCAGTGTTTCCCAAAGTCAGGTTTGCAGTGGATCTTCCAGGGATGTTCATCCTTTGAGCCCAAAACCTCAATTTCTACTTTGGCAGGAGGGGCGGTGTAGAAGTTATTAAAATAAATAAATGATAATAAAAAATACAGAAAGAATCTGAAATAATTGCAGACTGATTACTTTTACGTCCTTGGTTTTGTCTGATTTTTAATTGCAAATAATAATATATAATTATCTATAAAAATAAATAGACTAGCCTAGGTAACAGAAAAAGAATAGCATATAACTTGTGTATGCAAAATGAAAGGGGTCTGGGAAATTTAGTCAGATGACAAGGGAATACTTGGTAGGGAAAAGGTTGGGAAAAGCTAGTTTCAAAGTAGGTGGGGGTGGGGGGGTTTCCAATGAATTTCCTTGAACATACAGTTGTTTTGAAACACTTGTCTTTTTCTACCCGCTTACTTTATAATTGCACCAACAACAGATACTTTATTAAGAGATATTTGGCATTTATAGAATGCCTTTTGTCTCAAAAGATTCCGTATCACTTAATAAAGCAGTATGGAAAGGTGCCGCCTCTAGGGAAGGTCCCTTGCTGTTATAAAAGGTGCCTAGGAATTTTTAGCCCTCAATCCAAGCAAATAGGCTTCTAGGTCTTAGAGTCATCTAAGACTGCTGCTTTCATCAAGAACTAGTTAAATGAGCAGACAGGCAACTTATACTATGCATGTTTAATCAACTATCCCAATTCCTAGTACATTATGCACTTATTATTGGAGAACAAGCAAAAGCCAAGTACAGTTACCCTTTAAGTGCACAGTTACCCTTTAAACACTCTGCTTTATATGAATGAGGTAGACCCATTTCCCTGAGATGCCCCTAGGAAACCAGATGTTTTTCTTAATGTTATTAAGCAGGAATTCCTGCCATTTAACAGGGACTGAAGTTTTGTAGAAAGAGTTCTGACATTGGGTGTTTTTAGACACACATTTCTCCTGGATGTTTGCTGTAACATCCAGAACTTCCCGTGTGTCTAAATCTCTCATCCAGATCTTAAATATCTGGATCTTTGAACTTCTGCATGAAACTTCTCCCAGAACTTTTGTGTGTTAAAAGGTTCTCCTGGTAAACTGCTTTGCTCCAGGCAGCTGTGGTTACTTGGTTTCCATGGCAGCCTGTCACATCTACTTTAGGTTGCCTCAGGGCAGTGTTTGTGTGAAGAATGCATCCAGGAACCGCATCAGGGCAGTGTGTGTGTGTGTGAGAAATGCATCCGGAACTTACTTGTGGACTTGTAAACATCCACAGAAGAGTGAAACATCCGGAACTTAACGTGTGTCTAAAAATGCCCAGTGTGAGATAGCAGGTGCATGACAGAGTTTTGACTGGCTGGTGATGGGCTAAGCAATATAAGCATTGCACGTTATTTTAATTGATGGTGTCTGTTCTGTATCTTATCCAGTTGTGAAAGTACCCAAAGTCCTAGATGTAGTAGATGGGTGTTTTCTCTGCATCTCAAATGGGGAATTTTGCATGCATGCATGGAAACTGAAGGCTGAGGCCCCAGATAGAGCAATAAATATGTCTCACTCAACCCTATAGACTCTGTCCTGTGTAGTTCCCTCTTTTAGCTAAATGACTAAATCTCCATCATGAGGCTGAACTCGGAGTCCCAGACAATGAAAAACTCACAACCAGTAAATGAAATCACTTTCCTGCAGTACAATTGCTAGCAGTTCTCCCCAACATAACTGAGCTGTGGCAATCTCAAGGCTAAACAAATCTTTGGTAAGGAGGAGGAGATAGCAACTGGCCTTCCAAAACTTCAGAGGCAGATAGTGCAGCTGCAGGTTTTGAGTCCCTCCACCCCCTTGCTCTAAATTTCTTCAACCAACAGAAGGCTGATGGCACATCCTGAAAGGTGACTGCCCTCCCTTTAATCTGCGCACAGTGAAAGTCAGGGTTTGGATTGTTGCTTTAGCATTTTCTTCTTGAAAACAATTCCTACAAATACCTATCTGTATAATCCCCAGTGCAGCTGTTTCTTCCCCCTACCACCAACCTGACCTAAGCCTGACTGGTCCCATTGGGTTCGGGCTGACTCAAGCGTACTGTCTGCCTAATCCTCTTTGGCTCAAACCCAGCCAGGCTTCCTCGCTGCAGGAAGACCTGCCCTCTGTAAAATGACAACAGAGTGGTCCATGTAGTGTCTAGCTTTTAAAGGGTGGGGGAATGTCTTAGCCCTGCCCTTTTCCTGAAGTAGCTCTGCTCATTGGGGCACTATGTTGTCATGATGCTCCCTGAGGGCAGGGTCACCGGCTTAAAAGTGTCTTGTCTGCATTGGGCCTGGGGACACTTATGAAAAATACATGGTGCCAGGCTGCACTGGAACTAATGCAACCCTGCAACATGTATTTTTAATAAGTGTCCTCTTTTAAAGGGGAGGTATAGCCACCCTAGCCTGGGCTCAGTTCAGACCCAACGCAGTTGAGCTTGGGTTCATTTTAGGCCAGATATCTGGCAGGAAGAGCAGGTTGGAATAGGCCTGGCTGCCCAGGTACAAGAAATGGACTCCCCACCCCCGTTCTCCCTCACCGGTCACCATCTTCTCCCCTGTCTCCCCCGCCTGCTTCCCTTCTTCCCCACAGCACCTTTCCCTCCCTCCACTTGCTGTGCCTGAGCCCTGGAGAGGCTGCAGCTGCCCTGCCTGCCTTGTGCCTCTGCCACCAGTGCTTGCTCTGTCCTGTGCCACCCACTGGGCACGTCCCATATGTACCCCATGTTGCAGGTGCTTCCACTGCCACTCACCTCAGTCTCCACCCAGCCGTGCTGCAACAGGACACGATTTGGGCCTCCCCCGCCCCAGGTTGGGTTCTGTGAGCCCCTCTGGAGCTTGGGCCCTGGGCCAAATGTCCCTAGGATAACTACTATACCTCTGGGGGAGAGAGGAGAAAAAAGAAGCTCTAGCTCATGAGAATGAAGTTTTCTCCCACAGAGCAGCCAGCAGCAGGGAAAGCAGGGAGCCAAAAGGGTTTGTTTTTAGTTATATTCTTTGCATGGCATTCATATTATTGTGATAGGTCCAGTAAGAATGGCCCAGAAAAATAACTTCCCACTCTTACTATTTAACTATTATTTATCTACTGTGATGCTGGAGACCCTACCAGACAAGATCAGGGCCACATTCTAAGAAAACAAACAAACCTCTGCCCTGTAATGAGCATTCATGCTTACTGGCAGATTGCCAACTTCATTTCAAATGGGCTTGTTTACCTATTATTACACATTCTTCCCATACCAACCATGACTTGGGCTTTAGTTTAAATCTTTCTGCTCTACTTTGTACGTTTTTCTGTTGTGCAACAGCTGGTTCTACCACACAGATGCTATTTTATAAGTAGAGGCGGGAAACCTGATGTCTTTCGACAGTATTTAAGGCTCTCAATACTGCTGCTTGTGAACCAGTTCCCATATTCTAACGTTAAGGGCTGGCCTTAGGAGGTCACCATGGGCCCTGCACTTTGGCTCTGGCAGTCCCAGCAACACTACTGCCATTCCTGTGGGGCCCCACTATCTCTCCTGAGGTTTGTGGTGGTGATGGGTCTCCCAGAGGCCCCTGGACAGCTAACCATGTCAGGCAGCAACAGGAGTTCCTGGAGCCTGTTGGGCTTGATTATGATTACTAGGAGGGAGGGAGCTAGATTGTGCTAGAGCACATAGAGGCGGGGCCTGGCAGTCAGGAAGGCGCGCTGTGAGTAGACAGAGCAGGCCCTGCCCATCTGCAGAGCAGTTGATCAGACCTACAGAGCCTGCTTCCACTCCTCAGCCTGACCTAGCTACCCACAGGCTGGTAAGTCCTGCTGCCACCCAATACAACTCTCCATCTCAGAAGTAATTAAAGGAACAGGATTTAAATTGGGATGATGCGGGTGAATTGCTAAACCTGCAGTGGAGTCAATTTACAGGTGGGTGGCTGGCTGTCAGGCCATATTCTGCTAAACACACAGTGAGAGTCAGTTTAAGTGAGTCAGTATGATGATCAGCCATCATACACACAAACAGCCCCATAATCCTCTCTCTCATACATACACACACACACACACACAGAGCCCCTCAATCGCCCAACACACCCAACCCTCTTTTCTTTCTCCCACCTACAACCAGCCCCCCCACATCCACATTGGCACCCCCTCACACACTCTCTCTCTCTCACCCCCCCCCCCCCATCTTTTCAAAAGGACTGCCCTACTGGGTCAGGGATCCACAAAACCAATTTTTTAACATTCCTAAGCAAGTACCAAAGTGCCAGTTGTTAAAGTGGCATGGCTATTGGGGCTGGATCATGGGTCCCCCGAATTTTATTTTCACCCTGGTGCCTGCAAATTCTACGACTGTCCCTGAACATATTGTCTTTACAGCATCCCATCAAGTAGGAAAGTGCTAGGATCTGTATTTTACAGGTAAGTTCCGAGGGACTAAGCATTAAGACCTTGGTGAGGGGGTCTTACACTCAGGTCTTGCAAGTGGTCAGTCTAGCCTCCTAACCACTGGCTCAAAGTTCATATCAAGTATCATGTCCAGTAGGTACAGTCGGTGGAAACAGGAGGTGGAGCTCTCTTGAAGTCAGGAAGAAAGAGCTGTAAGCTTAGCTTCTAATTTCCAGTTGAATGATGTGGTATCCTTGGCAAATACCAGGTTTTTAATGGTGATGACTTTATACATTTATTGGTGACCTTTTCTCCCCAGCCCTCTCCCAAATGACTGTTGTCACAGATCTATTTCTTGCCTATATTCACTCAGTTATGAGTTTGTCTGAAGAAGAACCCTGTGTGACTTGACAGTTTGCATAATCTCACCAACAGAAGGTGGTCCAGTAAAAGACAGCATCTGAACTACTTTGTCTCCATTTCTTATATTTAGGGCTAACATGGCAACCAAAACTCGGGTCTTTCAGACGTTCAGTTTTTTTCAAATTAAATCATAATTAAAATGTATCTTGCACGTCTGAAGTCCCTAATGCAAATTATTGTGGTCAATAACGCACTAAAGCAATCCGAATGTCAAAGCTACTCAAACCTACCTTTTTGGTGTCCGGTTTCAATAAATCTGCACTTTACAGCAGTGTGAAAGCAACATCGTAGTGGTTTTAACTGGTTTGAAATATTTTCTGCATGTGAATGCAACCGTGCTTCCAAGTGCACTGTTTTACACCTGCCCCTACCGGAAGCAGTGAGACCAGCTGCGGCCCCGCACTTGCCTCGCTGGGGGCAGGCTGTAGCCAGCTTCTCCCCCCAAAAGTTCTTCTGACTCCCCTCCATGCTTCCCGTCCCCTTCCATCATCTGCCTCTGCCTCTGCCTCCTAGTAGCACTGCAGCAGTAGCAGCAGCGGGACACCGGCACTCCGATTGGACTGTGAGATAAAGCAGAAGGTTGCTGCCTTGTAAACAACATTCTTTGAGTTGGCTCCAAACATTCTCACAACTGGGTTGTGCATGTTCACCCTATTCAAATAATAGACCACATGATGGTGTGGCAAAACGCCAGTAGGGGATGCTATACAGCTGAGACACCCACCTCACTGTGTTTCTCCAAATCTCTGACCAGGGGTTCCCATAGCTGGCAAACCCCCCAAAACCCTTGATATTCTGCTGCCACCACTTGGGTATAATTCAGAGGGCGTTCACACCACTTAAGACATGTGAACCCCAAAAGGCATAAGCCTCACAGCTTTCCAAAAGCACTCCCCTTTCCTGGCACTCTGTTCCTGGGATTTCCTCCACTGTGTTGGAGGCAGATCCCCAGAGCTACCCACAGAAGGCTTCCCTTTGTTCCCAAAGCTGTTGGCCCCTAGCCAAATAAGTAGATTTTCCCCTTCTAAGCCTTAGTAGCGAGGCTTGGCCACCCGGCCCAAAGGAGGCATTTATTGCGCAGCCAATAACACACACACACACACCCAGTAGGGTAAAAAGAAAACTTAGTCTTTACTGGTACATAAGACAAAAAGGAATAAAAGCATAGAACTAGGGGTAATAACCCTTTGAGCAATCAGAATCAGTATCTGCGGGCATAGTAGCCCTTTTAGAAAGCATCTTCCTATAACTGTAACTAGCTAGTACTCACAGGGGTGCTGGTCAGTTCTCCATAGGGGATGGTTTTCCTATGGGGTCCAAGTTCTTCTTCTGGCAAGGCCAGAGTTACTGTTAAGCCATGTGCCTCCAGACAGGGAGGTCACCAGCCTAGCAGCAGTTCAGAGAGTCCAGAGAGAGAGCAAGCGAGCGAGTGCCTGTGCTGGTCCTTTTAAGGCATCCTTGACCTTTGTTCTCATTTGTCCAGGAGGGCCAGCTGACTTTAACCCAGAAGCCCCTCTCCTTCTAGTATTCGCTCATCCTACATCACCTGTCTCAGGTGTAGAGTTCCTCCCCCCCTCCCTTAGGAATTCCAGGAATGAGGAAGTCCTAAACATGTGCTTGCTGCGGCCTGGGCGTTGGCTGAGCCAGGCTGGCAGTTTCAGCTAAGGGGGGGGTCATAGGGGGTTTGTGTCAGGGCAAGGGCATTTTGCCACACCTCCCCCTCCCCATTTTCAAGCCGGGACACGCTGTTTTCCCAAACTGAGGGTACCGGCGTGCTCCCCCGGGGGTTAGGAACAATAATTGAAAACTTAAGAGTGACTGGTAGTACACACATAATACAAAAACACAGACAATACTGTCCCGTCACAGAAAACGCAAACGGGGTTAATGTACAACTAATCCAGTTACCAAAATGTATTCCCTCTACTGTCAGAGGTGCAGTCCCGTACATCATGACGCTCTCAGAGAATACATTCATTACATTCTGTTCCTGCTTCTGAAAGGAAGACAGCAAGAAGAGTTATACAATAGTTGATCTGAGTCCCCAATTAGTTTCTTAAGGCCCAGGGCCTTTGCCACAGTTTGGGAGAGCACTGCTCCCGAATCTTACAAAGTTCTTTTCAGTTTCTCCTTGTCTTGGGGCCAAATCTCCTCAGGTGGAGAGAGATCCCCAAGCCCAAAGGAGTCAGTTTTCCCATCCTCCCCTTCCAAGCTGTCAACAGGGGAGAGCTTGAATACCAGTCCATCCCTGTCCCAGTATGGTTTGAACCGGCTTATAGGAACTACCTTGGGGTTCCTCCCAGACCGAATTAAGCCTTCCTGCAATTCTGGTAGGGAACTTCCCTCTGTGTAATTCCCAAGCCATTCCTGTAATTCTGGTATGGAACTTCCACCCTTCTCCTTTCCCCGGTATTCTACTGCCTCCGCTAGGATCTTTCCTCCACTGTCCTTCCATCTCTCTGATGGAGAACCCAGAGGAGAAAGCCTCTTTATCAGGCCATCTGCAACCACAGTGGCTTCTGCAGAAGCTAGGGCAATGGCCTCAGGGT
>QEPC01005594.1:4014720-4047189 GCA_003113815.1 Sphenodon punctatus | reverse complement strand
ACTGTTTTGGGGTTCCTATCTTTCACTAAGTGCTTGATCTCCTGGGGACAGCGGAAATAAAACTGATCCAGCCCCATAAGATCCAACACCAGCTCCCAGGTCTCTGCTTTGGCTCCAGCCACCCACTTTCCCAGGGCTTCCACTAGTTGGGCCCCAAACTCAGTCATAGATTGCCCTGACTGAGGAAGCAGTGTGTGAAACTGCTTCCTGAAATGATCTGGGCCCAGCTGATAGCGCTTGAGCACAGCCTCTTTAAAAGCAGGATAATCGTTAGCAGACTCATTGGGTAAGCTATCAAGGATCACAGACATAGTCCCAGAAACCAACCCAGCTACATACTACATGTGGTCCTCCACCCTCAAGTTCCATCTGCAAGCCTGCTTCTCGAATACACTCAGGAACACCTCGGGGTCGTCTCCTACTTTGAAAGGGGTGAAGTCCTTTGGAGTCAGCTTGTGGGGTGCGTCCAACTTCCGCTGGTGCATCGTGGTCTCGTGCTCTCGCTGCTCCTTCTCCTGCTTCTCCTGTGCTTCTTGTTGTTCCTTCTCATGCTGGCGCTGCTCCCTCTCCCGCTTCTCCTGGGCCTCTTGCTGCTCGGTATCGTGCTGGCGCTGCTCCCTCTCATGCTTCTCCTGGGCCTCTCACTGCTCTTTCTCGTGCTGGCGCTGAGCTGCCTTTTCTGCTCACTCTCGCTCCCGGTCCATGAGCTCCTTCTCTCTAAGGCGGATCTGCGCCCGGATCAGGTCCAGCTGTTCTGGGGTCGCTCCAGGAGTCCCAAGGAAAGAGGTTGCTCCAGCTCCAGACTCTGGATTGACATTCTGAGCAGGCTCAGACATTTCAAAGTTCTTTATTTCCTGCCTTAGCCGCTCGTTGGTCAGCCCTTCTGCTGGGAGATTCCTCCTCTGGACCTATCTTACGAGGTCAGCTTTAGTGAGTCTATGGAGCCCGTTGGGCAATCCCAGCAGGGTACTTCCCTGTGTTCCAGAACTCATACAATTCTGTGTTCTTGCACTGCTTATCTAAGCCCTATCCAGTTGACCCGAAGCCAAATTCAAGGACTCGATTGCTCAAGGTTTATTTCCAAAGCCCCCCCTTTGTTCTGTGGGTGCTTTTCAAAAACTCCAATTCAAAAATAAAACTTCTGGTGGATCCTATCCCACCTGCGTGTGCTTATCTGGCTGCCTGGCTCATCCCACCGCTGCCACCACGTGTGGCGAAATGCCAGTAGGGGGTGCTATACAGCTGAGACACCCACCTCACTGTGTTTCTCCAAATCTCTGACCAGCCTACAGCTGGCAAACCCCCCAAAACCCTTGATATGCCGCTGCCACCACTTGGGTTTAATTCAGAGGGCGTTCACACCACCCAAGACATGTGAACCCCAAAAGAAATAAGCCTCACAGCTTCCCAAAAGCACTCCCCTTTCCTGACACTGTTCCTGGGATTTCCTCCACTGTGTTGGAGGCAGAAGCCCAGAGCTACCTGCAGGAGGCTTCCCTTTGTTCCCAAAGCTGTTGGCCCCTATCCAAATAAGTAGATTTTCCCCTTCTAAGCCTTAGTAGCGAGGCTTGGCCACCCGGCCCAAAGGAGGCGTTTATTGCGCAGCCAATAACACACACACACACACACCCAGTAGGGTAAAAAGAAAACTTAGTCTTTACTGGTATATAAGACAAAAAGGAATAAAAGCATAGAACTAGGGGTAATAACCCTTTGAGCAATCAGAATCAGTATCTGCGGGCATAGTAGCCCTTTTAGAAAGCGTCTTCCTATAACTGTAACTAGCTAGTACTCACAGGGGTGCTGGTCAGTTCTCCATAGGGGATGGTTTTCCTATGGGGTCCAAGTTCTTCTTCTGGCAAGGCCAGAGTTACTGTTAAGCCATGTGCCTCCAGACAGGGAGGTCACCAGCCTAGCAGCAGTTCAGCGAGTCCAGAGAGAGAGCAAGCGAGCGAGTGCCTGTGCTGGTCCTTTTAAGGCATCCTTGACCTTTGTTCTCATTTGTCCAGGAGGGCCAGCTGACTTTAACCCAGAAGCCCCTCTCCTTCTAGTATTCGCTCATCCTACATCACCTGTCTCAGGTGTAGAGTTCCTCCCCCCCTCCCTTAGGAATTCCAGGAATGAGGAAGTCCTAAACATGTGCTTGCTGCGGCCTGGGCGTTGGCTGAGCCAGGCTGGCAGTTTCAGCTAAGGGGGGGTCAGAGGGGGTTTGTGTCAGGGCAAGGGCATTTTGCCACAGATGGTATCAAGCTTCTCTAGTATAAAATGCACTCTACCCTTCAGAATGACCATTCCTTCCAACTCTTTCTAGACATACAAGAAAAAAAAATCCATGTGGGCTGGAAGGTTGTGTGTTGTGAGAATGTTCAGAGCCATCTCAAAGAATGTTGTTTACAAGGCAGCAACCTTCTGGCTCCACACAGGCCACTTCCTGTAACTGAACCGCACTGAGCAGCCGGGTAAGCGCACACTACAAGAAGCTCTGAATGTGTTATTTCACTGTAGTTAAAACCGGTATGGCATGCATGTGAATGCAACAGGATTTCTTAACAGTGAACTATTTAGAACCAAATTTTTTTAAATCCAGATAATTGCTGCACGTGTGAATTCGCCCTCTGTCTAGACTTTATGCCTTTTGTTACTGTTTCCAGTTCTTTCAGTCTCTTTGATTGACTTAGGTAGATTTTCTTTTTCCAGCCGTTCTGCAGTATTTCTCCAGCACATGGATTTGTATTAAAACTTGACTGAATCTTTAACACTGAGCAATTCTTTAGGGTAGGTAGGTAGGTAATTTATTAACGGCCTCAGCCAAATAGAAGGTACTTTACTTTTGCATGAGCTTTGTCTTGAAAACTAACATTCAAAAGATCAGAAGTCCCCTTTCATCCCTATTACAGGGAGGCTACAGTGTGAATTTCATTTCTGCATTCATAAGGGAATAACAGGGCAACCCAGAGTGAAATGAATCAAATTCCTCTTGAACTATGGATCAGTAACTGGTTAAAGGATAGGAAGCAACGAGTAAGGGCGCATTCAGAAGTGCGTTTAAATCGCACAGCAGCAGGGGCGGCATCGTGCGATTTAAAGCAACACGCACTTCCGGGTTGGTGTGAATGCACCAATTCAGCGTAACGCGAACTGTTGGAGTGCGGTTTTCAAAGCTGCTCAGAGAAGCTTTTAAAACCGCACTCCAACAGTTCGGGTTACGCTGAAATGTGCACACTCGGTGCATTCACACCAACCCGGAAGTGCACAGTGGTTTAAATCACACGATGCCACCGCCGCTGCTGTGCGATTTAAACGCACATCTGAATGCAGCCTTAGGGCCGCATCTCCCCCGCGCCTACCTCACTCGGACGGGTCTGATGTTCAGAAGAGCATCAGACCCGTCTTAGAGCTTAGTTCGCATGTGCGACCTTCTGCGCGTGCGCACTTCAGAAGGGAACCCGGACGTGCGGCTTAAAGCCGGCACTTCGGGGATCCGCGTTGGAGGGGGCAGGATTGCCTGCCCCCTCCGACGCGCGGTAACACGCAGCTGGAACAAGTAGACGAGCGCAAAGGAAGGCGGCTGATCAAAGGATCAGCCGCCTTTTTTGTCTCGTGTATAAACGCCCTAAGACTGAATGGTCAGTTTTCACAAAGGAGAGATGTAAAAAGTGGTGTGCGCCAGGGATCTGTATTGGGATCGGTGCTGTTTAATGTATTCATGAATGATCTGGGAAAGGGTGTTAAGAGTGAGGAGATCAAATTTGCAGACAACCCCAAGTTATTCAAGGTAGTTAAAACACGAGCAGACTGTGAAGAACTGCAACAAGATCTTATGAGACTGGGTGCCTGAGCATGATGAGATTTAATGTGGACAAGTGCAAAGTGATACACATAGCGAAAAATAACCCAAATTATGAGTACACAATGCTGGATTCTAAAGCTAGGAGTTACCACTCAGGAAAAGGATCTGGGAGTGATTGTGGACAATACGCTGAAATCCTCAGCCCAATGTGCAGCAGCAGTCAAAAAAGTGAACAGAATGTTAGGAGTTATTCGCAAAGGGATGGAGACTAAAACTGAGGATGTCATAATGCCTCTATACAAATCGATGGTGCGACCACACCTGGAATATTGTGTGCATTTCTGGTTGCCCCATCTCAAAAAAGACATAGCTGAACTAGAAAAGGTACAGAGAAGGGCAACAAGAATGATACAGGGTATGGAACAGCTTCCGTACAAAGATAGCCTTGACACGTTGAGTCTCTTCAGCTTAGAGAAGAGAAGACTGAGAGGGGACATGATAGACGTTTATAAAATCTTGAGTAGTATGGAACGAGTAGATAGAGAACGGTTATTTACCCTCTCAAATAGTACTAGAACTAGGGGACACTCCATGAAACTAGCTGCCAGCAGATTTAAAACAAATAGAAGGAAGTACTTTTTCACTCAACACATAATTAACCTATGGAATTCGTTGCCACAGGACGATGTCAGGGCCAGTAGTATAGCTGGGATTAAAAAAGAACTGGATAAGTTCTTGGAGAGTAGGTCCATTAATGGCTATTAACCAAGTAGTTTATGGGATGAACTTCTTACTGTTGGGAGCTGGGAGTGAACAATGGGGAATGGATTTGCCTATTGTGACTGTTGGTTCTTCTTCCATGCGATTGAGATTGGCCACTGTCGGAAGACAGGATGCTGGGCTTGATGGACCATTGGTCTGACTCAGTATGGCACTACTTATGTTCTTAAACGTTGCATTATGCTTAAGGCATTTATTTGGTTGGCATAAAGAGTGTACAGCACCAAGCACATGGCTGGCGCTATATAAATGTTTATAATAATAATAATAATAAATAACCTTTTATCTTTGGAGAGTTAAGCTTGGTCCTGTGACCACTCCTTGTGCTTGGAGTCAGTGGGAGTGCTTTATGATCAGAGCCCACACTGTACTACTACTGGTGTTTAGCAACCCTGAAAATCAGGTCCTTTGGCTGGTCAATTAATACCCCCTGGCCTGGGAATAAAGGGAGGTTCCCTCCCTCCCACCGAAGGAGATCTTCAGCTCTTCAGGCTCCACTACTTCCCTGGGATTTTCAAGATGGTACATCTCTTCTGAAGTGCCTGCTCTGTGCACTTAATTTCTGGCCATACAGCTCCACCTAACCTACACAAACATGACATTCCCTGACTAATGCCCATTTAATTAATTAATTAATTAATTAATTTCAATTTTTATCCCATCCTTCCCTGAAGATTCAGAGTGGCTAACATCATAAAAACAAAAGACATAAAATACCCATAAGCCCCCCCAAGAACCACATAAAATACCCATAAGCCACCACAAATCCTAACCCTGCTTATTAAATGCCTGGCCAGATAAATAGGTCTTACATTGCTTCCAGAAGATGCTCAGGGTAGGACTTTGCCAAACCTCCAAAGAAAGGGAGTTTCAGAACTGTGGAGCAGCCTCTAAAAATGTCTCTTTCTCAATGCCCAGGTGGTATGGACCAGAGCAATGATGGAACTTACAAGAGGGTGTTCTTGACTGACCTTAGACCGCGAGGGGGGCCATAACGGGAGGAGGTGGCGGTTCTTTAGTTATGTAACATTCACACTGCTTAGGGATTCATAGGTCAAAACCAGCACCTTGACTTGTGCCTGAAAGGCTGTTGGAAGGCAGTGCAGACTCCAGAGCACTGGTGTAACGTGCTCCCAGCAAAACAACCCCTATCAGGAGGCGAGCTACCTCATTCTGCACCAGCTGCAGCCCCCAAACAATCTACAAGGGCAGCCCCACATAGAGTGCATTGCTCTCATGTGGAAGGGGCCTGCTGAAATCATAGTTCTCCCTGAGTTGAGGAAGTAATTTCTGGTCCCAGATACTTAGGTATAATTGTGGAGGGACTTGCTGATCTGTATGATAACCTAATTGATGGAGGGGGAAAGAGGAGAGGAATCCTTCCCAGAGCACCACTAGCAATTTTCCATTGTTTACTTTTGAAATACATAGAGTTTTGTATCATTTGTCAAGAAATGTTGGAAAAGCAGTCTCACCTGTAAGGTGCTACCGGACTTGAATCAGACCTATCATGCTTAGACAGGCTGTCATGGCATCCTGACAAGATGCCTTATCTCCAACACGTGACATCGAATGGAAGAACAACATCCAGCTTCACGGGTCGCCAACCTTTTTTGGATTGCAAAAACATCTGGGTTTGAGTTTGTACACATTTGCATAAAATGAATATGATTTCATTCCAAATGAAAATCAAATGGTTTTGCACAATATGTGCATTTTTTCCTGCTGCTAGTGATTGGATCCTCCCTACATGCTTTTTAAGTTGAAAGTAACAATAAGAGGCTCTGGGTAAAGATAGGGATATGGAGAGCTGCTGAACTGGCCAGCAGCACTGAGGGCTTCTGGTCCTTCCCTCTCCTTTTCCCTGGGTAGAACACTGTGACCAGCCAGTGAGAGATCAGACTCTGGTTTGGGTATGGGCAGGTGAGAATTTTTGAGGCACAGGCAGATCCAGGGGAAGCTCGAAGGAGAGCAGAAACCAGAGGTGAGAACTACCAGACGCAGCAGCACCTGAGAAGAGGTGTCCTTGATTGAGAGACCAGGAAAGGACTGTTTGCCCATATCAGCCAGGACATACTTGATCATCAGAGACCTTGAGGCTGAGGCTGCTGCATATGAGAGGATACATGGGGCATATACTCTCAGCAGAGAAGGATTAAACCTGGATCCCAGGAAGGTCAGTGCAATCAGAAATATGTCACCACCCATAAGATGTAAAGGGAGTACAGAGATTGTTGGTTATGATAAATTATCAATCTGTCAATGTACTGTTACCATTCAGCATTGGAGGCAGAACCCTTAAGCCAGCTGACTAGGTAGAATGTGGAGTACGATTGGGCGGAACCACATCAAAGGGCATTCCATAGGTTGAAGAAACTGATCACTAATGCCCCAGTTCTCCAGTATTACCAACTGGGACAACAGCTGATTCTACAATGTGATGCATCCGAGAAAGTATTTGGTGTCGTCTTGATGCAGGAGTGCTCAACTGAATAGGCCATCTGAGCCCTGTCAGAAGCATAACAGGGCTACGCACAAATTGAAAAAGAGCTCCAGGCAGTGGTTTTGGGGGTGGAACGTTTTCATCAATATTCCTTTGGTTGCCCAGTAATAGTACTGTCAGACCATAAACCACTCGAGACTATCATGACAAGACCACTCCTCAGTGTCCCCCAAAGGCTGCCGTGGATGCTAATGTGACTACAGTAATACAACACTGAGATCTGATCCTGTCCTGGAAAATCCCTAGTACTGGCTGATACCCTGTGCCGAGCCTACATATTGGGCACAGGGAGACGGTGCAGGGGGATGAGGACATTGAATCCATAAACATGCTGCAGTATCTCCCAGTCAAGACCAGAAAGCTACAGGAACTTAAAGAAGCTACCAAATAAGACACACAGCTACAGGCAGTCAAACAAATTATACTAAAGAGGTGGCCGGTTGACAAAAGCCAGGTACCTGCAGGCACAGAAACATACTTCCAGTTCAGAGAAGAGTTAAGTGTACAAGATGGATTAATATGTTGGGGTCCAGCCCTTGTAATTCCTGCCTCTTTGCACAAGTGTCATGAAAAAAAGATACACACTTTACATCTTGGCATCAACAGCTGCCTTCAACAAGTTCAGGAATGTGTCTATTGGCCAGAAATGAGCACACAACTATGTTCCTTCATGGAATGGTGGGATACCTGCCGATCCTGTGGCAGCCAGCAACCAAAGGAATCATTCATGCCATGCAGGCTTCCCACTAGGCCGTGGGAGGAGATTGGGGTAGATCTATTCAGTTTCAAAGAAAAACAATATTTGGTGACTGTAGACTACTACTCAAACTCCTGGGAGCTGGAAAGTCTGAAAGATAAGGTCCAGGGAGGTGATTTGTAAACTGAAAGCGCACTTCACAAGATATGGTATCCTAGACACAATTGTGATCAACAATGGACCCTGATTTGCTTTGGACAAATTCAGGGTATTCGACTATCTCACCTCTTCATCAGTCTACCCACAAAACAATGGGAAAGTGGAGTCAGCAGTTAAAAATGCAAAAAGGCTACTGCACAAGGCATTTGGCGCTCCTAACACATTGCAATACTCTATGGGGAAGACACACTGCGGGGGCCCTACCAAGGTCCCACATATACCAAGGTCTTCATTAATAAATAAAGCATAGTTTAATAAAGTCCTAAGGCTGCCAAAGTAGTCATGCACAGGTACTGATGGGTCTTAAAACCAAAACACTGCTACCAAGAAGAAGAGACTTACTTCAGCCAGAAGTGGTGGGAAACCGCCAAAAGGAGATGGCGGGTACTCTGCAGAAGCATGCCAGTTATTACTATTGCTCAGTCAAAGATCTGCCAGACCTGACCGAGGGCACTTGGGTATGGATACAACCCCTGGAAAGACTCCAGAAGGAGCAGTCTAAAGGAGTTGTGGTCAGTACAGTGGATCCACAGTCCTATGAGCTGACCTCATAGGGAGGACAGGGGATACGATGGAATCGCAGGCATCTGTGCATCTGTAGAGACAGCAGAACACAACTGGCCAACAAGCAAGATGAACCCGGTGAGATGTGCCTGCAGCTTCTCAACATGATTAATGTACTTTTGTCTCTCCCAATGTTTGTCTCTCAGATTGTAAGCCCCTTAGGGGTAGGGACCTGTCCGTAACTATTGATTGTACATTGCCAGATACATCACTGGCGCTATATAAATAATAAAAATAATAACTGACTCACCAGAAACTGACCGGTGTGTGCATAAGGACACCGGTGGGTTGGAGAAAAACCTGGAACAAGAAACAACCCCAAGTTCAAAGACCAGGGATGCAGGGCAAGAAGCCAAACAGTCCCAGAAACCAGGGTACCTCAGGGACTTTGTACTCAACTGAGCCTGTGGTAAAGATGAAACTCCAACAAAGCCATGTGCTAGTAACCTGTGGCCTTGGGTTTTCAGTGGGATAACCAGTAGTTAATCATTAATCAACTGTTCACATCTTTTCACAGTTTAAAAAAAAGGGGGGTGGGGAAGATGTTACATAATGAATGGAACTGGGTAGAGGGGATCAGGTTGCAGCAAGGGATCCAGAAGACAATGCACCAGGAAACTACAGATAGCCAGCAGGGGCCACGCAAGCACCAGGAGCAGGGGAAACGCACTTCAGGGGCTCTACCAAGGTCCCATAAATAGCATAGTTTCATTAATAAATAAAGCATAGTTTGATAAAGCCTGTTGCCATGCATTCCTAATGATACACCCACTGTCACCATTCCTACTCCCAGGACTGCTGCTCCTGAGGCCCATACAGGTAAACCCCATCCCTCCTCTTCCATTGGGATTCCTGCTGGCATATGCAGCGGCTAGGGTTGCCATCTTTGGCCATTTTTTACCTGACACTTCCACTTTGGCCTATGGGAGTGTCAGATAAAAAACCACCACAGGAAACAACCCTACTCCTCAGGCCAGGTGTAAGCCTTGCACAGCCTCCCTGTAGCTCTCAAACTTCCCCTTGCAGCCCACCAAACCCCATAGCTCAAGTAACACCCTCTAAGCAGGGTTTGTATGGAGACAGAACTCAGCTTTAGCTTTGTCTCCTCAATCACTCCCCCTGATGGAGCCCGTCCCAGGCTCTTTAAGCATGTGGCTCTCCCAGCCACACCCAAGCTCAGGTGCTAGGCAATCAGGCACTCACCTTCACTCATAGTAACGCCTGAGCCTCTGGTAGCACCTTCACCCCAATGCTGGTGCTACTCCCTTAAAGGGCTCCTTGCCACAGATGGCTTTTTCTGTGACTCGATTTTGGTTTGCTCTTTTTCTTATAATGTGCAGTGCCATGGGAAATGCTTCCTATAATGTGCAGCGCCATGGGAAATGCTTATCACAGCATTTAATGTTACCATAAAGACTCTGCTCCTGAAGCAGAGAGAACCTCAGCTTTCACTGAAAAGTTATACTTGCAGAGAGCGTGTGAAAACATAAACCAATTGCCTCTAGATGTTAATAAAAAGCAACCACAGCTTTTATTAAAATATAAAACTTGTGATTTGTATAGCCAATCTCATGATTTTGAGCTGAGTTTATTATTATGTTTTTAACATTGGCGCTTGGCAGCATAAACTTCCAGTACAGTGTAAGGTTGCATGAACAATATCAGAATGGCTCCACTGATTTAATTATGACTGCCTTGGCACAGATGCATCCCTCAGCTCTGTAGAAAGCAGTGAAGCATTTCTGTTGACTCTGTGTGTTAGCTTCATTGATTTCAGTGGAGTTGGATTCCAAATAAACTAAAATGATCTCGCTAAATTAGGTCTTGCCTCTTCATAAAAATAGCAAAAGGCAACAGTCCTGATTAAAATTCTATTACAGACAGAGGAGTAATTCTTTCTTTGCTTCTTTTGGGCTTGTTCCACCTGCACATCTAGTGAAATTCTGTTCACAGGAAACAGCTACCCTGGGGCTCCAACCATTTGCCTTGGGGTAACGTCCTGTGAGCATTCACACAAGAAAAAGCACCTGCCTTTAGCAGGAGGCGACATTTGCAGGGGCTGGATCTAGACCCCAGTCCCCTTCCACACCCCAGGTGTCTTAGGTGCGGGGCTGTCTGAGTGGGCGGCCCCTCCCCACCTGGCACACAGCCAATCAAGCTGGAGGAGGACACCTGGGGGTGAGGGGATGGGCAAGGGGATAAATGTTCCCCCTCACCACCTGGGCATCCTTTCTGTTCGATGGCTGCCCAGGTGAATTGACATCCACGCTCATCTCATATTTGGTCATTGTGAAGATTTATTGTTTGCTGTACACGATCCTGCTACTGGCTTATATTGATTACAGCAGTCCAGGGCTGAGAAGGATTTTTTTTATGCATCTCACGATTGGCTGGTGGGGTGTGGTTTTTTTTGCCTTCTTCATAGCAGTGTATCAGTTCAAGTGGTAGCCTGAGTGGTAAATGTTTAATGTCACAACAGTTGGTAGATATCAGACAGGGATCCAATAAAGTATAACGCCCGGTGGGCAGACGGATATAATTACAACAATAGCTATTAACGGTCAGGGGCTAAGGGGAGGTCCCGGATGGGGCTGCCTCCTCCTATCCTCAACTCCCCTCACCCCCAAGGGGGCAGGGATGGTCATGCTTTATAGGTGGGACCATCATAGGAGGGGAGGCCGGATACAGCCACGCTTTGCCCCTCCCCCAGAATTTTAGCTGGCACTGAAACCAGTTACGGTTCCCTCTCTGATATTGGCACAGGATATGCCCTCCAGGTTAGGGGTAGAACCCTGGATATTGGGACACCCTGGGATATAACAAGGCGTGCCCTGATTTTGGACACTATGGATGATGCTGTATTCAATAAAGTTGTAGCAAATGCCTCTTTCTATACCAACTTTGTTGTCATGTAGTCTTTTGGGACATGCCTCCACAATGTGCAGTCATTTGCATGGTACTGTACCACATGGCGCATACCCCTGTATCAGTTATTCATTTCTCCTGTATTCCTGGGCTAGAGCTATCTCAGAATGTGTTACCTAGTGTGAATGCTTCCTGGGAGAAATTACATGTTCATGAAAATTATGGCCTAGTATACATCAAACCTTCTTGCAAGGTACTCTAGCACCATGTGCGCTTGTACATAAACACCAAGCTCAGACTGGAGGCATTTTAAGAACATTGTAATAAATAAAGAAGATGAAGGAAAGTGACCAGTGACACTGAGTGTTTTTACACACACATTTCTCCTGGATGTTTGCTGTTACATCCTGAACTCTCTGTGTGTCTAAATCACTCACCCAGATCTTAAATATCCGGATCTTTGAACTTCTGCATAGAACTTCTCCCAGAATGTTTGTGTGTAAAAAGTTTTTCTTCGAGTGGCTCCTCCTATTCTCACAAATGGGTTTGCGCTTGCGCGCCCTTCTCTTACCGGCATTTACCAAGCTCACTAGTTTAAAAACCACGTGACGTTCACGCGCCTCCATCCTATATAAGGCACCTTCCTGCCTAAACCCAACAGTTCCTTCCAACCGCTTCATGGCTTACCGACATTTTACTGGCTTGTTATTTCTATCCAATATGTCTACAGTTCGTCA
The DNA here is from genome assembly GCA_003113815.1 of Sphenodon punctatus. Taxonomy (NCBI): domain Eukaryota; kingdom Metazoa; phylum Chordata; class Lepidosauria; order Sphenodontia; family Sphenodontidae; genus Sphenodon; species Sphenodon punctatus. Next base: position 4,035,034 of record QEPC01005594.1, on the reverse strand, counting down.
TAGCTTTTAACAATGTTTGTCCTGTGGACGAAAAATGACTACAAAAGACCCACACGGGCAATGTCTTATTTGCCTAGGCACTGAACATGAACCACAGGACTGCCCAGAGTGTCTTCTCCTTAAACCAAAATCTCTGAGGGAACGTTCCCTGCGTCTTCCGGTGCTCCTGAAGGAGCTGGAAGGTAAGGAGAAGCGCAAGTCTAGCGCTAGACAGAGGTCTCTCACTTCCTCCCCTAAAATGCCTAGCGTTGGGGCTGAAGAGACAGTGTCCGCAGCTCTTACACTCTCGGATAGGTCCACTCATGGCTCTGCTGTTCCAGGACCCTCCTTTGAGCAGTCTTCAGTTTCTCCATCTCCAAAAAGACGGAGACTTCAAGAGGGGCTAGAGACTGCTATCATAGCAGATCGCTTGCTTTCCCCCACTTCCTCAGATGATAAGGCTCTTCTTCAGACGGCAGCTTTTTCATCTCCCTTATCGCCTATATCACCCTTGGCTATAGCGTCCCCGTTATATAATGCTGAGGAAGATCCTGTTCCTAGATTCAGGGGTCCCCATAGCAGCCACCACAGCTTCAATGGGTGACAACTCCTCAGGTGCAGAATATTTCGAAGACGCTGAAGTTGCCCCCTCTTTCCTCAGTGGAGTCTGCCTTCCCGTGGCAGTACTTCAAAGAACAAGAGGATTCTAGGCAACAAGATGCTAAGCTTATCGTGTCATGCCTACAACAGCTAATTCAGGCCACGACGTCAAAAGAGGTACCCCCTCCTTTACCGACGTTCATGCCAGTGGAGGTCAATACATCTCCAGGCGCCACTACCCGCTGACGTCAAACCTCCAGTATGAGACACAGAGTCTCCACATCGACGTCCCCATCTGCCACGACATCAACGACTCAGCCATCGATGTCGAGAGCTCTTCCTCGCCTATGACACCTCTCGACATCGAAGGATCCCACGACGTCGACAGTAGTACAACCATTGACGTCGACCTCACACAGCACGACGTCGAAGCAGAGCTCGACATCTCTTTCACTGGAGGTCAAAGAGAAGTTCTTTCGCAGCTGGGATAAACATCAACGCCGTGTAAATCGCAGAAAGGAGTTTAAAAGACGGTTGCGCCTAGCACTAACCCCACCAGAACCTGTACCAGATGTTCCTGATGCTCCACCTCAACCGGAGGATACTCCACACGTGGAGGAACCAGTGACACCGGCTCTGGAGCCATTTGAAGGACAAGATTCAGAGAATCTCTTGCCTCCCCCTACTGACGACGTCCAAGGTTCGACGTCGTTGATATCTTCACAGGAACATAAGGAGTTCCAAACTTTGCTAAAGAGATTCACTGAAGTGTTAAAAATAGACACAATCCCAGTTACGGAGCAGGAATCTGATTCTGCATATCGCACGGTGGAGAGACCAGCTGAATCAAAGCTAATTCTCCCTTTGTTTAAGAAACTTGCTGCAGAGGCAGAAAAGCTGTGGGCAAACCCTGCATCCATTCAGGCAGTTTCCTCTACTAGCAGTTCTTTTTATTTGTTCCCGCCCGAGCAGGGCTCTATGTTTTCAAACATCCACTCCCCAATTCACTGGTAGTCGGCTTCAGCTGAGAAACTCCAGCGCAATACTCAAGATACGCAATACTCAGCCAATACAAATATCATGCGTGCAGCAAATTACGCAGCAGGAATGGCCTCATTCCAGCACCACTTGTGGGACCAACTGCAACAGATCATCCCTCAATTGCCTAAGGACAAACAAAAGACCATCCAGCGCCTTTGCACAGACGGAGCCATGACGGCAAGGTTTCAACTGCAAACAGCGCGGCATTCCTCTGAGACGGCCGCCAGAGGAGTGGCCAACGCAATAGTGACCAGACGCTTTGCTTGGCTCCATGGCACGAAGCTCGAGACGCATCACAAGTCTCACATTGAAAACTTCCCGTTCGACCAGTCAGGCCTCTTCGCAAAGGAGACAGACGAGGTACTTGAGAAAATCCAACAGTCAAGAGCCACGGCAGTTAAGATGAAGATTGCTCAGAGGGAGCATGTTCCTCCCTTTTATCATTCACACAGTTACCAACAACAAACTACTTATAACCGCCTGCAGAAACAGTTCTTTGGACAGTTCCAGGCATACAATAAGAGGTATTACCCCTCCAGTTATCACCCAATGAATAGGGGTCGTCGTTGACAACTAGACTCTCCCTGCTTCTATGGCTACACTTTCACAGGGAGAGGTTAACTTTCAGTATGCTTTGTTTAATTCCCTTAATTGTTGGCATTATATTACTTCTGACACCTGGGTATTGCATATTATTCAGGTGGGGTATAAAGTTTCTTTTTCCACCTTACCACCCCCGGTCAAGCGGGTGGTTCCTGTTAAACTTTCTAACTTGCAGACTACTGCCTTAAATAAAGAAGTTTTGGAAATGTATGCGAAGGGTGTCATAGAAATGGTTCCAAAGGAGTCTTACAAATCAGGCCTCTATTCCAATTATTTTGTAGTAGAAAAGAATGGTGGGGGTTACAGACCCATCTTGGATCTCAGGTTCCTTAATTCTTTTGTTGTCTATAAGAAATTCAAAATGCTTACGCTTGACACTTTGTCCAATTACTTATGCTTAGGACAATGGTATGCAGTTGTAGACCTCAAGGATGCATACATCAGGCTGCACCCCTCATCCAAACAGTTTTTCAAATTTATTCATAACTCCACCCATTTTCAGTTTTGCTCCCTCCCCTTTGGTCTCTCCTCTGTTCCTAGGGTATTTACCAAGGTAATGGCCCCAGTGATTGCCCATATTCGAAAACAGGGAATTGCGATTTATCCATACCTAGATGACTGGTTCTTTGTAGTTGACTCGCCTGAGTCCCTTAATCATAGTATAGCATTTACTTTGGATCTCTGTACGTGATTGGGTCTATCTGTAAACACACAGAAATCTTGCTTTACCCCCTCTCAGCACATTGAGTATGTGGGAGCAATACTAGACTCTGTTCAAGCAAAGATTTTTGCTCCACAACAAAGATTCCTCAATATTTCTAGTCTTATAAAGGTTGTTTCCTGTCATAGACTGCAGGAAGTCAGGACGTTCCAAAAACTCCTGGGCTTCATGGCCTCTATTAGAGCAACTACCCCGTTTGCTAGGTTGTTTATGAGACCTTTACAGCTCTGGGTATTGAAATTATTTAACCCTCTTGTGGATCCCCCTATGAAACGGTTGAGGATCACTAGGGAGGGTCTAAATTCATTACGTATTTGGTGTGATAGCACATTTGTTTTGGAAGGAAAGCCTTTTAGTAGGCCCTCTCCTACTCACTTTCTAACCACTGATGCTTCCTTAATAGACTGGGAGGCTCACCTCCAGGACCTTGCGATCTCGGGATCCTGGAGCGCCAGGCAACAACAGTACCACATCAATGTATTAGAGATCACAGCTATTCAAAAATCGCTACAGACAGTCTGTCAACTACTCCAGGGAAAGGTGGTCAACATACCCTGCAACAACATGACAGCGGTTTGGTACTTAAACAAATAAGGGGGTATGAGGTCTCCGGATCTTTGTCATCTCACCATGAAAATTTGGCATTTTGCAAGGAAACACAATATGTTTCTTCTAGCGTCTCATCTGGCAGGCACAGAAAACTCGAGAGTGGATATCCTCAGCAGACTGAAGGAGGAGCATCACGAGTGGGAACATTCCCAACAGGTATTGGTCAATCGATGGGGCTTACCCTACATAGACCTATTTGCTACTGTCCTACTGTCCTAGGTTGCAGCTCGTCTGCATACGCTCCCAGCATCCTCGGCTGTCATCGCTCGAGGACACCACGACTCTCCTGGGGCTTGGCCTTCCTGCCGCCCCAAGCTCCACCGACCAGCGGGCCAAGGACTGGTGAGGTTGCAGCTCGTCTGCATACGCTCCCAGCATCCTCGGCTGTCATCGCTCGAGGACACCACGACTCTCCTGGGGCTTGGCCTTCCTGCCGCCCCAAGCTCCACCGACCAGCGGGCCGAAAAGCGCGCGCCTAAAGGCGCGCGCCTTACAGGTACTTTTCTCCATTTCTTTTCTACTGTACTTCCCCCTCCTATCTTACTCACTAACATGTCTGCCCTATTTTCTCGCCTTTTCTTTCCCTCCTCTCCTTCTCCTCTTCCTGTCCATCTTTTTCTTCCTCTACTTTTCTCCTCCCAGCTTCTTCCTCCCCCCAACCGATCACCACTCTCTAACCTCCCCCATACATCCTTTGCTCCCTTGGCTACTTTCTCTCATTGCTCCCCTTCCACTCCTGTCTCTAGCCTTCCTCGATGCTCCCCTTCTCCCAATCTTATCCCTATTCCTCCTGTCTCTAGCCTACCACGACGCTCCCCTTCTCCCAATCTTATCCCTATTCCTTGCCTCCCCCCTCATCAACTACCATTTTTCTGCTCCCTCTGGAACTGTCGCTCATCTATCAGTAAAGCTCCCTATATCCATGATCTTTTCCTCTCTCGCTCCCTCCAGCTCCTTGCCCTTACTGAAACTTGGATCACTCCCTCGGACTCTGTCACGCCTGCTACCCTCTCCTGTGGGGGTCTCTCCTTCTCTCACCAACCCCGCCCTGAAGGACGGGGTGGTGGGGTGGGCCTCCTTCTTGCTAAATCCTGTCAGTTCCAACCAATTTCTCCTCCCCCCTCTCTCTCCTTCCATACCTTTGAGGCTCACTCCGTGCGCCTCTACTCCCCCCTCCATCTACGTGTTGCTGTCATCTACCGTCCCCCTGGTCCTCTCTCTTCCTTTCTTTCTGACTTTGAGTCCTGGCTCACTTTCTTCCTCTCTGTTGATATCCCCACTCTCATCCTTGGTGACTTCAACATTCATGTTGATGACCCATCTCAGCCCTCAGTCTCTCGCTTCCTCTCCCTAGCCTCCTCCTTCAACCTCCACCTTTGGACCAACTCCCCCACCCATACTAATGGCCATTCTCTTGATCTTGTCCTCTCTAGAAACTGCTCTGTCGCTGATCTCTCCTTCGATCCTCATCCTATATCAGACCACTTCCTTGCCTCTTTCAACATTTCCCACTGTCCCCCCTCCTCTTCCCCTTCTCTACGCCCCTTCCGTGACCTTCAAGCTATTGATCCCCTGGACTTTGCCTCCTCTCTCTCTCCCCTTCTTCCTACAGTCTTCTCTTCCTCCTCCCCTGACTCCGCTGTCTCTGCTCTCAACGCCTCTCTCTCCTCCACACTTGACTCCCATGCCCCTCTCTCTTCCCGCCCTGCCTTCTCCCACAACCCCCGTCCTTGGCTCACCCCTAGTATCCGCCACCTCCGTTCTTGCACTCGTGCTGCTGAACGACTCTGGCGCAAATCCCATTCTCACGCTGACTTCCTTCACTTCAAATTCTGTCTCTCCACCCTTACTTCTGCTATCTCCCTTGCTAGACAACACTACTATGCCTCCCGCATTGAGTCCTGTTCTCGGGACCCTCGCCGCCTGTTCTCTACCTTTGACTCCCTCCTCAAGCCTCCCTGTCCTCCCCCTCCTTCTTCCCTTTCTGCTCAGGATCTTGCCTCCTTCTTCACCTCCAAGATAGACAAGATCCGCCTCGACATCGCTTCCCACTCCTCTCTTCCCACTCCCACCCCTCTCCCTCCTCCCCCTCCTTCTCTCATGTCCTCCTTCTCCCCTGCCTCCCTTAAGGAAATCTCCTCTCTGCTCTCCTCCTCCAACCCTTCCACTTGCCCCCTTGATCCCATTCCTTCCCGCCTCCTCACCTCCATTACTCCCACTGTCGCCCCTTCCTTCCTGCACATCATCAACCTCTCCCTCTCTACTGGCTCTTTCCCTTCTGCCTTCAAACATGCCACAGTCTCTCCTATTCTCAAAAAGTCCACTCTTGACCCCTCTGACCCTTCTAGCTATCGTCCTGTCTCACTCCTTCCTTTTGCTTCCAAGCTGCTTGAACGTGTTGTCTACTCCCGCTGCCTTGACTTCCTATCCTCCAACTCCTCCCTTGACCCCCTCCAATCTGGCTTCCGCCCCCTTCATTCTACTGAAACTGCTCTCACTAAGATCACCAACGATCTTCTGGTGGCTAAATCTAAACGTCTCTATTCCATTCTTGTCCTCCTTGATCTCTCTGCTGCCTTCGATACTGTTGACCACTCACTCTTGCTGGATTCCCTTCACTCCCTTGGCTTTTGTGGCTCTGTCCATAACTGGTTCTCCTCCTACCTCTCTGACCGCTCCTTTAATGTGTCTCTCTCCAACTCCGCCTCCTCCTCCTTCCCCCTCTCAGTTGGTGTTCCTCAAGGCTCTGTTCTTGGCCCTCTCCTCTTCTCGATCTATACCTCATCCTTAGGCAAACTCATTGCCTCCCATGGCTTCCAATACCACCTCTATGCTGATGACACTCAACTCTATCTCTCTACTCCCTCTCTCTCTCCCTCTGTTCAAGCTCGTCTCATCAACTGTCTCTCTGACATCTCTACCTGGATGTCTCAACGTCAACTCAAACTCAACATGGCTAAAACTGAACTCCTTATCTTCCCCCCTCATCCTTCCTCTCCTTCCTCACTGTCAATAACTATTGATGGAGTCACCATCCTGCCTGTCCCCCAAGCCCGTAGCCTAGGCTTCATCTTTGACTCAGCCCTTTCTTTTAAACCCTACATTGACTCTGTTGCTAAATCCTGTCGCTTCTCCCTCCATAACATTGCTAAGATTCGCCCTTTTCTCTCTGTCTCGTCTGCCAAAACTCTTGTTCATGCTCTGGTCATCTCTCGCCTCGATTACTGTAACCTCCTTCTCACTGGCCTTCCCCGGTCTCACCTTTCTCCCCTCATCTCTGTCCAAAACTCTGCTGCCAGGGTCATCTACCTCGCCAGTCGCTTCGACCATGTGCAGCCCCTCCTCTCTTCGCTTCACTGGCTTCCCCTTCCTGAACGAATCCTGCACAAGCTCCTAGTCTTCACCTATAAAGCTCTTCACAACCTTGCTCCCCCCTACCTCTCTGCACTTATCGCCCTCCATACTCCAGCCCGTGCACTTCGCTCCTCCTCTGTCCCTTCTCTCACCCTTCCACGCCTTCCCTGCTCCCCTAAGCGCCTTCGTCCCTTCTCACTTGCTGCCCCCCATGCCTGGAACTCCCTCCCTGTCCACATCCGCCTTGCCCCCTCCCTTCATACCTTCAAATCTCTCCTTAAAACTCACCTCTTTCGCTCTGCTCTGTCTGACTCTTTATCCTGCTGAGCCACTATTCCTATACCTACGATCGGTTTACCCTTATCCTTGCAACATGGACCTGCCTGCTGTCATTCTCATCGTAACCAAGCCAAGTACGTGCACTTGAGACCTCGCATCTTCATGAATGTTAGACCCCTTGTCTCTCCCTCTGTTCCCCTTCCTAAGTCTCTCCCCCAGCTCCTGTCTCTCAGATTGTAAGCCCTAGGGGCAGGGACCCTGTCTATTTTATTACTTTGTAAAGTGCCAGGTACACTACTGGCGCTATATAAATGTTTGTTAATAATAATAATAATAAAATGCAAAATGCAACCTTTTTTGTTCCAGGGCAGCCCACGACCCCAGGTCCCTGGGGGATGTGTTTACAATCAACTGGAAAACCAGACTGGTATATGCCTTCCCACCCATACCCCTTATTCCACGGGTGTTGAACAAGATTCGGGTAGAGGGGGCCAATCTTATCCTTCTATCCCTGTGGTGGCCTCGCCAGATATGGTACCACGAACTCCAAAACCTTGCAAAGTCGTTCTTTCCCCTGACCCAGATACCAGACTTGCTGTCCTTGGACCAGGGAAAAATTCTGCATCTGGAACTCAATCAATTGAATCTCCATGCCTGGAGGATTCAAGTTCAACCACCTGTCTCCATGTAGGTAGTAAGTTAGACCTGGTTTTGCAAAATGAGATTAAGCCATCCACTCGTAGGTCCTATGACTCTAAATGGAAAATATCTGCTTTTGGTTGCAATCCAAAGCTCTCACTCCCAAGCAACTGTCTGTGGAATTAGTTCTACACTATTTGCTAGACTTAGCAGAACAGGGCCAAGCCCAGTCCTCTTTAAGGGTACACATATCTGCAATTTCCAGACATGTTGCCCTCCCCAATTCTCAATCCTTATTTACTCACCCTATGGTTAAGAAATTTCTCAAAGGTCTTAACAATTTATTTCCACCTCATAAGACACCACTGTCTCAGTGGGACCTTAACATTGTTCTCGACCAGTTGACACAGCATCCGTTCGAACCTCCTGAACAGGTAGATTTATTCCATTGGACTCTAAAAACTGCCTTTTTAGTAGCTGTCACTTCCCTTAGATGGGTCAGTGAAATCGCAGGATTCAAGTTAAATTTCTATACAGGAACCCCTACCTACAGGTATTCCCTGACAGATTAGAAATCTCGATCCATCCCTCCTTTATACCTAAAGTGGTTTCTCAGTTTCATCTCTCCCAAAAGATTGTTCTTCCCATCCCCTCCTCATGTTTCTGAAGATTTGGCTATAGCTCACACCCTGCATGTGAAGAGAGCCATCCTCACATACTTGGATAAGACCAGGGATTGTAGAATCTCAGGCAATTTATTTGTTTCCCCACCGCTGTCTAAGCTGGATCAAAAGATATCTTCCCAGACGATTTCAAAGTGGTTGGTTCACCCAATCTCTCTTGCTTACCAACAGAGGGGACTCACACCCCACCTAATTTGAGAGCATATTCAATTTGAGCAGTGGGTGCCTCTACGGCGGTTTTCGCAAACATTTCTCCGCAAGAGATATGTAGGACAGCAACGTGGAGCTCCACACATACGTTTGTGAAGCACTACGCTCTCCATTTAACTTCTCAGTCCCACTCTTCCTTAGAAGTGTATATACTTAGTTCAGTTTTCAAATCCAAATAACTAACACATACACACACACACACACACACACACACACACACACACAAAAGGAGTGGGAAAACATGTTTGTGCTTACGTGTTGACTTTTTGGACGTTTTATGTATACTTACCTGTTTAGTTTTTACAATAAACTCATGCCCTTTATAAATGCAGGCTGCAGGGAGTTTTATTTTACTAAGAAAATTCCCCCACTGCCTATTTCTAGGCTTGGTACTCTCCCATTTGTGAGAATGGGAGGAGCCACTCGAAGAAGAACAGAAGGTTGCTACCTTGTAAACAAGGTTCTTCGAGATCGCTCAGAACATTCTCACATATTACCACCCTTCCAGCCCTGCATGGAATTTTCTTCCTAATTGCTTAGGGTTGGAAGGAACTTTTGGGTTTAGGCGGGAAGGTGCCTTATATAGAGTGGGGGCGCATAAACGTCACGTCACTTACCAAGCTCACTAGCATAAACTAGTGAGCTTGGTAAGTGCCGGTAAGAGAAGGGCGCGTAAGTGCAAACCCATTTGTGAGAATGTTTGGAGCCATCTCAAAGAACCTTGTTTACAGGTAGCAACCTTCTGTTCACCTGGTAAACTGCTTTACTCCAGGCAGCTGTGGTCACTTGGTTTCCATGGCAGCCTGTCACATCTACAGCTGCAGTTACTTTAGGCTGCCTCAGGGCAGTGTTTGTGTGAAGAATGCATCCAGGAACTGCCTCAGGGCAGCGTGTGTGTGAAAAATGAATCCAGAACTTACTTGTGGACTTGTGAACCCAGAAGATTGAAAAATCTGGAACTTTAGCGTGTGCGTAAAAATGCCCACTGTATTGACACCTAGCATACATCAGTAGGTTTTGAATTCCAAAATACTAACCTCTTCCACCTGAGCTAAAAGAATAACTCCATCAGTTGTTAGCAGTAGTAGACTATCCTCTGTGTAACAGAGAGGAGGGGAAAGCAATACAAACTGTGCCTCCAGAGCAGTTAGTCACTAATACGTACAGTGCAATGCACAGGTACGTACTGTTCCTCTAAAGCTGGAATTAATTCATGAAGTAAGACAGTTGAAATCTGCTATAGTACATTTGGTGTGAACCATCAACTGTTGATACAGTAGCAGTCCTCCATACAATATATTGACAATACTGAAGAACCATCCAATAACTGTGTTAAAGATCTGAGGAGCATTTTCAAGACTAATTAAATGAGTGCCTACACAGCTGTGACCTGTAGCTGCAGCTGATAACTAGAAAGGAAAGGCGAAACAGAGGGAGGCAAAACAAGAGGGAGATGGATGCTGCTTTGGCCTCTCTCAGAATGAAATAGAGTAATGAAAAATAGGCGAGAGATAATAAATCGTTCCTGGAGCAACAAAAGAGAAAGGTAAATAGAATGAAATAGAGATTAAAAATTAAGCAGGAAATAGACATGGGAATTTAAAACCAATTGAGAGCATGGCACGGGTGAAAACAGTCATAACACTAACTCCACTTTAACACCCACTTTAACATTTCTTATGCATGTTACAGGGTTGCATAGGGCACCAATACAGCCCTGCAACATGCATAAGAAATATTAAAGTGGTGTCAAAATGGAGTTAACATTATGTCTGTTTCCACCCTGTGTTAAATGTTGGTTACTTTCATTTATACATAATACTTAAGCTGAATCCAGACAAGACTGAAGTGGTGATGATGGTTGGCCAGCATTGTGACTTGGATGGGATTGGGACCCCCGTTATTGAGGAGGTCTGGCCCCCTCTAGTTACTCAGGTTCGCAGCCTTGGAGTGCTTCTGGACCTTGCTGTGCCATACCTGGATTGTCAGGTGGTGGCAGTGGCCAGGTGTGCTTTTCACCAACTTCATCTGGTGAAGAGGCTGTGGTCTTTTCTTTGGGTGCTTTTTAGACAGAACCATAGGTGGCCAACCCCAGGTCTGTTCTGGGGCGGGGGGCACCCTAAAGGCTGCTCCGGCAGTGGCGGGTTTAAACGGAGCTCCCCGCCGTCCACAGTCTGCCCGTTCATGCCTGCTCCCCCTTGCCATAGAGCTGTGGGTGGATCAGCAACTGCTCTAGATTGCTGCCCACAGCTCTGTTGCCATTGTGGGGGTCTAAGATAGTATAAGTAAGACAGTTGTGAGAATGTCGCCCTTTTTACACGGGCCTCTCCCACCCATGAACACGCAGATTTCTGTGTGTTCATGGGTGGGGGAGCCCCGTGTGAACAACACTGTGCATGTGCCCATGGTGAGTGGGAGTGCATGCGCGCCCGCCTAACACACATCCCCACTCACCCCCCACTTGTCCCCACACATGGAGCAACCGGGGGAACTAGTGGTTACTCCGTGGGTGTGGATGAGTGGGGGATAAGTGGGGATGCATTTGAGGCCGTGTGCATGCCCTGCCCACGCACCAGCGTGCCCACGGACCATCCGCCCAGCAGAGCCATGTAAAAATAGCCTGTGAGGAGGCACTTGAAGAAGAACAGAAGGTTACTACCTTGTAAACAAGGTACATTCTCATAACACCTACCCTTCCAGCCCCACATGAAAAAATTTTCTTATATTCCTAGAAAGGGTTGGAAGGAACTGTCATTCTGAGGGGGAGAGTGCTTTTTATGCTAGAGGAGCTCGAGACCATCACGTGGTCTATTATTTGAATAGGGTGAGCATGCCATGCACAACCCAGTTGTGAGAATGTTAGGAGCTATCTCGAAGAACCTCCATTACAAGGTAACAACCTTTTGATCACTCACATGGGGAGGAGTTTGTAAGCAAACAGATTTATCTCCCAGTCCCTGTGTCCCGCTGCTGCTGCAGCAGCACCACTAGGAGGCAGAGGCAGGTGAGGGATGGGGACCAGAGCCAGGGAGGGGAGGCAGAAGAACTTATTGGGGGGAGAAGCTGGCTGCAGCCTGCCGCCCAGCCAGGCAAGCACTGGACCCCAGCTGGCCGCGGAGTTATGTGCAGCCACACATGTGGCACATGCCTGGGGCTGGCCCTGGAGGGGATCTGGCTCTTCTGGGGTCTCCCTCCCTCCCCTGCTGCTCCTCCCCCCCCCCGGGCTGGATCACAATGGTGGCAGGAAAGGGGGGCAGCCCAAGTAGCTGGCTGCGCTTGGGGAGAGAGGAGGGAAGTGCCAACCTCCCACCCCATAGCCTGCCCCTGCTAGCACCTACCTGACTGGCCCAGGATTCGGAGCAGTTGGGTTCTGTTCCTCTGAAGGATCCTTTCACAGACTCCTCAGTTCTGGAAATGTGCAGGGCTGCAGGAGGGATCAATCTGGAGCCGGCTGCTGCTTCTTTCTCTGCTGCTACAGGCAGGCTGCCTGCCTGCTCAACAGGGCTGGTCACCGGGTCAACACTCGCTGCGGGCAGGGGTGTAGCTACCATTGGAAAGACAGGGACATTCGTCCCAGGGCCCGTACTGGCTGGGGACCCAATATCCAAGGTAGCTAAGTCACTCTTCCCCCGCACCCTTTTTTCTTTTTTAAATTGTTATCTGAGCTGGCTGGGGGCCCTTCCAGCTGCTGCGTGGGCCCCTTTCCCCTCCCTGCCCATGGTTGCAACACTGTGTCTGACACAGGGAGGGCCCCATGCAGCAGTCACAAGCCTCGTGGCTCGGCTTGCCCCCCTGGCGCCGCATTGTAGAGGAGGAGTCCTCCCCACCAGTCCAGACCTGGTCCGGGCAGGGCTGGCTCGAGGGAGGCCTAGCCTGAGCGGGAAGGTGCCCGGTGGCAGCTGGGCACCTTCCCGCTCCGACACTCCCCACATTGAGCCGGCCCAGCTGCCCCATCTGCCTGACCAGCCCCCGGCCTCCAGGGCTGGTCGGGTGGGTCGGGGCAGCAATGGCACTGCTGCTGCTGATTGTGCTCAGCCCCAGCGTGCGGGCAACGAGCCACGAGGGAAAGAGTGCACTGTGGGACCATCTCGCTGCCGGCCCAGAAGACGGCTGGGCCCAGCAGCAGGCCACCAGCAGCACGCCACAGACTCTGCAGAGAGCAAGTAAGTCCCAAGCACCAGAAGCCCAGTGTCCCTAGGCCGGCCGGTGGCTTCACCACCGGCAGGAACGAACATTTCTTGTTCCTGGACCCATCCCAAGCTAGCTATGCCTCTGGCTGCGGTGAGTGAGTGTCCAGCCACTCTCAGACCCAGTAGCTGCTCCTAGTGTGCTGCAGCCAGTCACACAGCTGTGGCTGCCTCGTGCATACACCTTTTCTCCCTGTAAAGCGCAGGCTCAAGCAGCACCAGCTCACCACATGGTGCTGCTGGAGCAGGGATCAGCTGGGGGGTCACGCGCTGGGCAGGTAGAGAGGCACGTGGTGGCCGTGGCGGGCGCCTGAGACATGCGCAGTAAGTCACTATTGAAATTGGCTGGCCTAGTCAGTTTCAATACTGCACAGCCTGCCTGCAAGGCTCCAGGGAAAAGATCCAGGGCTCCAGCCCCGCCAGCCCACCCCTAGCGGCACCTCTGGTGGTGGCCTGCCTCTAAATGGACGTGCCACCTGGGGATGGGGTGGAGCAGAGCAGGTGTCTGTCTAAAGCACCCTTTCTGATTCAGATCTGGCCACCATCATCCATGCCTTCATTACCTCATGGCTAGACTGCTGCAATGCACTCTATGTGGGGCTGCCCTTGATGACTGTTCGGAAGTTGCATCTGGTGAAGAACGTGGCAGCCCGGCTCCTCGCAGGAGCAAGTTACCATGAGCACATTACACCTGTGCTTTTACAGACTGCACTAGCTCCCTATAGCTTTCTGGGCACAATTCAAGGTGCTGGTTTTGACCTTTAAAGCCCTAAATGGCCTGGGACCCACATATCTGAAAGACCGCCTCCACTGTGACCCCTGCAGTCGGTTGGGAGCACTCTCTTGTGGGTACCACCTGCCAATCTTGTTCATACGACAAGGGCCTGCAGAGAGGTGTTCTTGGTTGTTGCTCAAGTATTGTGGAACTCCCTTCCCCCGGAGTCCATCGGACCCTGAGCCTGAGTATATTCCAGAGGCAGTGTAAAGCCTTTCTTTTTGGCAAAGTATTTGGCAGACAGGGTTGCAATGGAAGGGTTTTGAGGTGAGGGTGGGGCTTCTTAAGGGACTTTTGATGTTTTATTTTGTTTTTACTGCTGTAAGCCACCCTGAGCCTTAGGAGAAGGGTGAGGTAGAAATTTAATTAAATAAATAAATAAATACCTTTATAAATTCTGTCATTTTTCTCTAAGAGATAGTTATCTACTACCTCCCCTCACCCCAGCTCCAAGCTCCAGCAGGAGGAAAATGCAAAGGTTTTGGCATAAGAACGTTGTTAATGACCTTAGGAACAGAGGTTTTAATTTTTAGTGGTGGGTATTGTCACGGGTTTGGGGGGTCCGCACCCCCACTTTACCGGGTTTGAGTGACTCAGTTTCCCTTGCGCACAGTTCTCTTGAATCAGTTCTCTCTCTGGTTAATTCAAGTGTGCCACAATGAAACTCCTTTGTCACCCAAGGGCCCGATCCTTCCCGTTTACAGACTCTTTACTCTCTGGGTTCTCAAGAGCTTGGGGGCTCTTGTAGCTCACTTGTGTTCCAATATTAGACACCGCCACTTCTTCATAAAGTAAGAAGTAAGTTTATTGATTACATAAACAAGATAGTTGAAACAGAGTGGTAACTAGAAATAAAAGGTAAACATAACGCATTCCTAACTTATACTGGTTGAGTTCCTAAATTAGACATCTTACCCTAGCCAGGTCCAGCAGTTCTGGTTTCTTAGTCATAAAAGGCGAATGACTGGGCTCTGACTTAGAGAGCAATCCTGTCTCTCAGTTCATGCTTCCCCCAGCCTGCTGTTGCCAGGCTTTCGTATGCAGATGTTCTCTTCAAACAGCTTTGCAAGACTGAAGTCTCTCTTTGTATCTTACTTTCATTTAAATAGCATTTAGCTTCCTTTGTCTCGGATTTCCTGCCTTTGGGGAATCGTGGGTCAGGGCACGTAGTCAACCCAGGTAAACATGGAAGTCAATTTACATCTCCACAGGGCTGTCTAGCAAGCAAGATGTTTTCAATCCACATCTTGTTATCTCTTTGTATTTCCTGTAGGCTGGTGACATGTGAGAGCCCTAATACCGTTCTCAGAGTCCTAATTTGAGTTTTATAGTTCTCAATGTCAACATTGCAAACATGTGGAACCTTTGACATTACATAGTGTATATGTATAGTAACATAACATACATGTGAAACCTTTGGCACTACACATTTACCAAACATGTAGTCCCGTGTTACACGTGTGTGACCCCATGTTTCTCCGTGACAGGTATATAACTAGGTAGATGAGGCATGCATGAATGTGTTTTCATATGTCCCAATTTGAAAAGGAAAAATCCATATAAATGAATCAAGTGGTAATTTACCAGCAACTTATTTGTGACGTGGGAACACTTCTGCCATGTCTCTTTTACGAATCACTGTGGTAGAAGTGTTCACGTGTCGCAAATACACCCTTTCTGGAATTACCATGTGGTGCAACCACCTGAAAACTGTGATGCCTGAAAGTACCCTTAAAATCCACATTTCAGAAGTACTTTTGCTGCAGAGTGCAAGCTCTGAGCGATTCTGACAATGTGGGAAATGAGTAGAGAAGTAATGTTGCTTTTTTAAAATTGAAGGAGTCCTACCCTCCTGACTAGAGCTGAAACAAGTGTCCACAAAAGCGGGTATACTTGATGAATTTCTGGTACCCAAACTGACCCAACTTCGGGTACTGATCAGTATCCAGTTATGACCCAGTTCAGGCACCTGATGTCCCAGAATGTCGACTACCGATCCCAGAATGTTGACTTCCAGTAGCGATTTTTCTGACTGTCGATGCCTTTTAAAAATTATTACTTGCCATCCCAGAAGATCAAATTCTGGTCCTGATTTTTTAAAGTTTTTGTCCAGATTTTTCTGACCTGATACACTGATTGGTAATCAGAAAACTGAAAAACCAGTACTGGAAGTTCCTGACTTTGGGGGTTTCCAGGTACCTGGGTAACTCATTGAGTACCTGATTTGGTACAGGTATTATCCATGGATACTAAATTTAGGGCCTGTTTCAGCTCTACTCTGTCCTGACCTGTCTCCATCCTTCTTGCCCCCCTTTGCCCCTTGCCCCTAGCCCACTTCTCACTGTAAGTAACAATAACAGAGATTAATTTCTTGCTCAAGCAAGGTTGATTTTCTGATCAAATTATCACGTCTTAGGCAAACCTGGTGAGCCTGTTGTTTTAGCACTAAAAGGCTTCCAGATTGCATCTATTATGCTGTTGTTTGAGCAATGTTGCCATTGAAGATAGTAACATGTGTTAGCCCATTCAAGTTTTGTGAATGTTGGCAGGAGGAAAACAAGAAGAGGAAAGCTCTGGGGCGCAGAGCAGCCAGTCTGAAACATTGGTATTTTTCCAGCAGAATACATCACTTTTCCCCATTGGAGCGATCTGGCAGGGAAGGAGGGAGGAAATCCCAGCTCAAAAGAAAAGGGGTAAAAAGAGTTCAGTTTAGCAAGAGCTCTGTTCATTCCAAAGTAAAACCCAATATACAGAGATAGAATGTAAACAGCATGGTTGTTTTTTGTAATGATTAACTGCAAAAAACCTGGACATTCATACAATGTAATTTAAGGAGGGTTTAAAATGCCTAACCATCTGGCAACCCAGTTTTATGGTTTCCATAATTCAGTCACTCTCAAATATGTAGTATTTGGTGTAGCTTTCTGTAGCTATTTGGTGCTGATGTTAGCCCATGTTTGCACCAATGCAAATCCCATTTTCTTCAAGGAGATTCATGTCCGTTCATAGGGGTAGTGCCAAATGGCTTCAGGATCATACCCAATATGGAGATAATGGGTGATTTCAGATGAGACGGGGCGGCATTCGCTCCGTCCCGGAATCACCCAGACGTGTAGGCTGATCCCGGCGGGGAATCGGGGAGGGGGCAGGGTCGCACGGTGCAACGTGCGGTCGCATGACCCTGCCCCCCCCATGCTCCCCCGCTGCCCGCCCTCTGGGGAGATGGGCGGGCACCGCGGCCAATGTGGCCGCAGTGCCCGCTCGATTTGACCACGGCTCGGAATCCTGCCGGGGATTCCGGGCCGTGGGTGCCGGCAAGACGTTACTTTTTGTTGGTTCCCGCCGGGGATCTCTTTGACCACGCTTGCGGCGCTTGTCCGGCGGAGAGCCCCGGAAGGGTGGTTGAAAGTGACCCCATGTGGGAATCGACCATGGTGAACATCTGGCGGCCGCCTAACAGACGTCCAGGGCGCTTTGACCCCATGTGGGTATTGACCGTGGTTCACTGTGATCTCGTCACATCTGAAAATACCCAATATTAGCATTCACATGCAGCGACCTGGTACCAGTGGCTGCTTCTATGGGAACCCTGAGCAATAACCTCATTATGTGTAAATGTACAGATCTACATAGCTGCTTAAGTGCTTAGCTATGCTAATTTATTATTATTATTATTATTAACAAACATTTATATAGCGCCAGCAGTGTACATGGCACTTTACAAAGTAATAAAATAGACACGGTCCCTGCCCCTAGGGCTTACAATCTGAGCGACAGGAGCTGGGGGAGAGACATAGGAAGGGGAACAGAGGGGGAGACAAGGGGTCTAACATTCATGAAGATGCGAGGTCTCAAGTGCACGTACTTGGCTTGGTTACGATGAGAATGACAGCAGGCAGGTCCATGTTGCAAGGATAAGGGTAAACCGATCGTAGGTATAGGAATAGTGGCTCAGCAGGATAAAGAGTCAGACAGAGCAGAGCGAAAGAGGTGAGTTTTAAGGAGAGATTTGAAGGTATGAAGGGAGGGGGCAAGGCGGATGTGGACAGGGAGGGAGTTCCAGGCATGGGGGGCAGCAAGTGAGAAGGGACGAAGGCGCTTAGGGGAGCAGGGAAGGCGTGGAAGGGTGAGAGAAGGGACAGAGGAGGAGCGAAGTGCACGGGCTGGAGTATGGAGGGCGATAAGTGCAGAGAGGTAGGGGGGAGCAAGGTTGTGAAGAGCTTTATAGGTGAAGACTAGGAGCTTGTGCAGGATTCGTTCAGGAAGGGGAAGCCAGTGAAGCGAAGAGAGGAGGGGCTGCACATGGTCGAAGCGACTGGCGAGGTAGATGACCCTGGCAGCAGAGTTTTGGACAGAGATGAGGGGAGAAAGGTGAGACCGGGGAAGGCCAGTGAGAAGGAGGTTACAGTAATCGAGGCGAGAGATGACCAGAGCATGAACAAGAGTTTTGGCAGACGAGACAGAGAGAAAAGGGCGAATCTTAGCAATGTTATGGAGGGAGAAGCGACAGGATTTAGCAACAGAGTCAATGTAGGGTTTAAAAGAAAGGGGTGAGTCAAAGATGAAGCCTAGGCTACGGGCTTGGGGGACAGGCAGGATGGTGACTCCATCAATAGTTATTGACAGTGAGGAAGGAGAGGAAGGATGAGGGGGGAAGATAAGGAGTTCAGTTTTAGCCATGTTGAGTTTGAGTTGACGTTGAGACATCCAGGTAGAGATGTCAGAGAGACAGTTGATGAGACGAGCTTGAACAGAGGGAGAGAGAGAGGGAGTAGAGAGATAGAGTTGAGTGTCATCAGCATAGAGGTGGTATTGGAAGCCATGGGAGGCAATGAGTTTGCCTAAGGATGAGGTATAGATCGAGAAGAGGAGAGGGCCAAGAACAGAGCCTTACAACAGCCAAGGATCTGGCTTTGAGGTCCCTGGCATTTGTATATTTAAAATTTCAAAAGTAACCTTGTATTATATTATTATAATATTATTATTATTGGGATCTTGGTTTGAGACTAAGTCACAAATGTAGGTTTAACTTAGGGTGTTTTTACATGGACACTTCACCCCTGGATTAGGATTAGAACCGAGATCGTCATAAAACACCACTCCAATGTGGTACAAACAAAACAAACTTTATTGGAACGGCACACCTTGGTTTTCTATTCTTGGCAGGATTATATTACATACACAGCATTATACAGATAGTCCCCAGATAAAGATATCTTATTTGTCCTGTGACTGGCCAAATCCTGGAAGCACGCAGGCTGATTCAGGGAAAAGACTGAGAGAGGGCCCTTTGATGCTGGAGAGTAGAGCTGCTGGCGAGCGAGGTTAAGTTGTGATCTGGGCGTGCAAGGTCTGGAAGGGAGTGAAGCCACATGAGTCACCAAATTGGTGATCACAAGCCCTCACCCAAAGCCATGTTGCATGACCAGATCCTTTCTACAGTTCTGGACTGCAGTTCAGTAATAGCAAGATGCCATGTCGTGGTGACATCACACAGTTCCTTAGCATATCAGACGAGGCTCTTCTTGGCAGGAAGGGCTCTGAGCATATTAGCACCTTTATCTTTAGTTGATTGTTTGTTTCCTGACCTGGAAATTGGTAGCTGAGCTGCAAATGTCCCACTTGTCTGTTCACAATGGGTTTCGTTTGTCAACTCCAGGTGTTCAGCAGGATGCTTGTTACGCATATGTGGTGGTGCCAGGAGCAGGCACTTAAGTGTCTGGCTATGCCTTTGTCATTATGCTGATGGTACCTTATCTACGTGTTGAGTCTCTTCAGCTTGAATTCCATCACAATCTCAGGCCTGTTTTCTGTTCCAAGCCCTCTCTCCTCTTTGCCTTCGCTTGACCAAAGTTATGTCTGGCTTCCTTTGTCCAGACCAGGAGAACATAAGATATCAATAAAACTATATTCTATCGCTACAATTGGGATCTTGGGTTGAGACTCAGTCACAAATGTAGGTTTAATTTAGGGTGTTTTTACATGGACACTTAAATATCGACAATGCATTATACAGCAACCAAATTGTCCATGTAAACATAGATCAGTCTGAATCAATAGATTCGGCAGGTGCCTTTGAGTTTTATAGTAGAGGAAGTTCCAATTTCTACAGAGCTGCTGTGATACCCTCGCCATGCAATCCCAATGCGTCACAAATGAAATATATTGTGCTTATGATTTTGGAGGATCAAATGACGGTTCGGAGACTGCATCTGGTGCAGAATGCGGCGGCCTGTCTCCTGGTGGGACTGGGCCGCCAGGAACATATTACGCTGGTTCTTTGGTTACTGCACTGGCTGCCTATAATCTTCCGGGCCCGATTCAAGGTGTTGGTGCTTGCCTATAAAACCCTAAACGGCCTTGGCCCGACCCTATCTGTGGGATCGCCTCACCCCTCAGGTCCTGAATCGGCCTCTGTGGCCATCGGTGGGTGCTCTCCTCGAGGTCCCCTGAATTTTTCAGTGGGCTACTGTGGGGAGGGCTTTCTCGGTGGCTGCTCCATGGCTATGGAACTCCCTGCTGTTGGAGGCCCATTTGGCCCCGGATCTCCCCTCTTTTCGACGCAGTTGTAAAACGTGGCCTGGCTTTGGTGGGGAGGATGGGTAGGGTGGGTGGGGAGGGAGTGGGTTAGGGT
>QEPC01005594.1:3962972-4014081 GCA_003113815.1 Sphenodon punctatus | reverse complement strand
GGGGATCCTGGCGGGGAATCTGGGAGAGGTCGGGGCCGCGCGGCGCAACGTGCGGCCGCACGGCCCTGCCCCCTCCATGCGCCCGCCGCCCGCCCTCTGGGGAGACGGGCGGGCGACGGGGCCAATGTGGCCGCTGCATCGGGTCGAATTCGCCATGGCCCGGGATCCCGCCGGTGATCCTGGGCCGTGGCGCCCGGCCAGACGTTACTTTTTTTTGGTCCCCGCTGGGGATCTCTTTGACCACGCTTCCCGGGACATTCCCCCAGCTAGCCCGGGAAGCGTGGTTCAAATTGACCCCATGTGGGTATTGACCGTGGCGAACATCTGGCGGCCGCCAAACAGACGTTCGAGACACATTGACCACAGGTGGGTATTCACCATGGTTCACTGTGATCTCGTAACGTCTGAAAATACCCGATGTTAACCACCCTTTAACCACCCTTGGTGGTTATTTATGCATGTTGCAGGGTTCCATGGGACATCAATACAGCCCTGCAACATGCATAAATAACCACCAAGGGTGGTTAAAGGGTCGTTAGCGTCATGTCTGTTTTCACCCATAGTTACGCACTCTCTGTGTGTGCTTGGATGTTTTCTTTAACATATGTAATCACAAATCCAATAAGTGAAGTGGTATGTTGGAATTGGTCGGTAAAACAGAAAATCAGTGGATAAAATGAAAAATTGGTGACTCAGTAAAGGTAATAATCGATATTTCAGTTAATTGGGTGCCCAACTTAGTAATTGGGTGCCCAACCTAATAATCACGCACCCAGTGGGCTACCTGGGATTTCAATGATTACCTGTGGTAGCAAATTAGCTATCCATTACTGCTCTACCCAATGGGAGCAGCACTGGGTTGCTTGGGATTACTGTGACTTACATTTTCTGTGGCCTAAAGAAGTAAAAACATCTTTCCCAAAATATACTGCAAGTTGGACCAACAATAACTTCCCTATATGGGCTACAAGCAACCCTTGACAAGTGGAAAATATTCAGTTGGCAACTTAGCAAGAGTGCTATGGGTACTTTCAGAGGTCATGAACCTCCACTCACTGCCACCTCTGTGGATGGACCTCGTCCTCTGTAGAAGCAGAACAAGGTTGTCTTCAGGCCAGGGTACTTCTACTATGGTTCGTCTCATATTTACCATGTACTAGATTCTTTTCAGATCCATCCCTTTGTGGCATCCTCATGATATGTCTGCAGAACTCTGTGGGGTGGGACATCTGCACTGGCTGCCTGTAACATACCAAGCCAGATTCAACGTGTTGATTTTGATCTGTAAAGCCCTGTACGGTCTTGGCCTCGCCTTCCACGTCTCAGGACGGCCCCTTCGGTCCACCGGGAGCGCCTTCCTAGAGGTCCCCCGCGTAAGACGGGGGGCCACAATGGAGAGGACATACTTGGTGGCATGGCCACGGTTGTGGAACTCCCTCCCGGAAGAAGACCGTCTGGGCCCAACTCTGTTGGCCTTCCGTCGGGCCTGTAAGACACGGCTGTTCTCCCAGGCCTTCTGAGGTGGGATAATTGGGAGAGGGATTTTAAAAAAAATTGTTTTTGTTTTAATCATTGTGAATTTTTATGTCAATTTATTTTAAACTGTTTTATCTCTGTTGGAAGTCGCCCCGAGATGCTGTAAGCATGAGGGGGCGGCATATAAATATGATTAAATAAATAAATATATAAAAGCACCCTTAATGGTTATGCTAGGTTTCTGCCTGGATGTTTATTCACCACCCTTCAAAGAATATTTGCAGCCATATTGAGACAGTTATTGTTGGTCCAACTTGAAATAAATTTTGGGAACGTTTTAACTCAATAATGTGGCCAGACATGAGGAGAGAATGCTATGCCTAGCTGTGTCTTTGTGGTGCCAAACCCAAACCCTCAAGACCCTATGCCTCTAGTGGGGTCTGTATTACATTTGGGAATAAAGGCAGAGAATAAATGTCATGCTGCTTTGTGAATTTACCCATTTTTGGTTATAACCCCACTGCCCCCACAGACAGAGGCATACCTCAAAACTGATACCTCAACAAATTGTTTTTATTGAATTGAACTATTGAAAGAAGACATGCTTCTTATTTGGAGATAATACTGAGGTTTCTCTAGAAAATGAAAATATATATTGGAGCCACATTCAAGCCCCATCCTGTTATGAGAGCCCATATGCTCAGAACTCTGCCCACATGTCATGTCCTAAGAAATCACAGTGTGCACTGCTATAGCATCCTAGAAAGCCATACTCCTAGAAAGCCATACTGCAGCCCCTACTCATGGGAGTAGGCCTAGTGACTACAGTTAACTTATTTACACAAACCAAGTACAAGCATGTGCTGTTGAGATTAAATGAACAGTGGTTTTTTAATTTACAAATCCAGTTCAAATTTTGTTTCCTTTAACAAATACTCAAATTTGGACTCATGCCCTCTGAGAACTTTGAGTTTGGTTCAAAATTGACTTTGGTTAGATCAGTAACTTGGACATCAGCTAGATATTTTGACTGGCTTAAATAAAAACCGAATACATATTTGTTTTAATACCAGGTTACGAAAATCACATGTGAAAATGCACACAGAAATTGATTTCACACGTTTGAATTTGCCAAATTTGGATTTTGACAAGAATATTTACTCCAGCTCTAGTTTCTCTATCATGTGTCAAAGGAAAGCAAGGATGCTCCAGTAGTTAGGACAGATGCTTCCTGCGTGACCTCGGACAAATCACTTGGCTCAGTTCCCCATCTGCAAAATGGAGATGGTAGTATTTCTATGCTCATGGCAGACCTCCCAACGAAAGCTCTCCTGATGATTATTCAACTCATGGTATAAACAGATAAAATGTTACCCCCTCATTAGCCCCCATTAACCCTGGAGTTACCTGCTCGTGTGAACGGTGGCCACCAGATGTTCACCCTGGGGTCACTACTCACAGTGGTGTCCTGGGAAAGGCAGATGACACCATTTGGACTAATCCGGACTACCACAGGGTAACAGGCAACCACCAGGCTGCTGCCTGTCTGTAGAGACACATGCAGCTGCTGCGCATGTCCAGATATTATTATTATTATTTTATTTTATTATATTCAATTCAATTCAATACATGTTTATTTGTTTAGCCGTAGGCCATAACAACATTTGTAAACCAATACAATTTAAAAAAGGCATAAAATACTATACAATACCATATTACCATATTTATAAAAATAAATAAAAATAATATAATTCACAGAAAGCGATTATCAATTTCCTTCTTAGAGCTCCCCTGTCCTGCCCCATATTTTATTATAAACATTTATATAGCGCCAGCCATGTGCCTGGCGTTGTACAGAACATAGAAATAGACGCGGTCCCTGCCAGTGGCTTACAATCTAAAAGACAAGGAGGGGGAGACAGAGAGGGGACAGTGAGAGAGACAGGGGAGAAACAAACAAACATTCAAGTGGATGCGAAGTCTCAGGTGCGTGTGCTGGCTTGGTTACAATCAGGTTGGTTGCAGTAGTCTGCAGAGGAGGGCAGACAGTAGGTATATGGGGAACGACTAGCAGGCATTGGGAAAGGCGGCGAGGAAAAAGTGGGTCTTGAGGAGGGATTTGAAGGAGCGGAAGGAGGAGGCACGGAGGATGTGGGTAGGGAGGGAGTTCCAGGCATGGGGGGCAGCAAGGGAGAAGGGTCAAAGGCGGTTAGGTGAGCAGGAGAAACGAGGGAGAATGAGGGAGGGGACAAAGGAAGAGCGGAGAGCGCGTGCAGGAGTGCGTAGGGAGATTAGGTCCGAGAGGTAAGGGGGAGCTTGGTTGTGGAGTGTTTTGAACATGAGTACCAGAAGTTTAAACAGGATACATTCAGGAAGGGGGAGCCAGTGAAGAGAGAAGAGGAGAGGCTGCACATGGTCGAAGCGACGGGCAGAGTGAATGACCTTGGCAGCAGAGTTTTGGATTGCGATAAGGGGGGACAGGTGAGAGCGAGGGAGGCCAGCAAGGAGGAGGTTGCAGTAGTCGAGGCGAGAGATAACCATGGCATGAACAAGGATTTTGGCCGAGGAGACAGATAGAAAGGGGCGAATGCGGGCAATGTTGAGGAGAGCGAATCGGCAGGATTTGGCCACAGAGTCAATGTAAGGTTTAAAGGAGAGGTGCGTGTCAAAAATGAAGCCCAAGCTGCGGGCACGGAGAACAGGACGGATGGTGACCCCATCAATGCAGATGGTCAGGTCAGAGGGAGAGGAGGGGGATGGAGGAAAAATGAGGAGTTCAGTCTTGGCCATGTTCAGTTTGAGTTGGCGTCGGGACATCCAGGCGGAGATATCAGAGAGGCAGTCGACGAGGCGTGAGCGGACAGAGGAGGAGAGAGAGGGGGTAGAGAGATAGAGTTGGGTGTCATCAGCATAGAGATGGTATTGGAACCCGTGGGAGGCAATAATTTCACCAAGGGACCGGGTGTAGATAGAGAAGAGGAGAGGGCCAAGGACAGAACCTTGGGGAACCCCAACCGAGAGGGGAAGGGAGGGGGAGGTCGACTCGGGGAGGGAGACATTAAAGGAGCGGTCAGAGAGGTAGGAGGAGAACCAGTCAAAGACAGAGCCACGGAAGCCCAAAGAGTAAAGCGAGTCCAAGAGGAGCGAGTGGTCGACAGTGTCAAAGGCAGCAGAGAGGTCAAGGAGGACAAGAACGGAGTAGTGGCGCTTCGATTTAGCGACAAGTAGATCATTGGTGATCTTGGCCAGGGCAGTTTCAGTAGAGTGGAGGGGGCGGAAGCCGGACTGGAGAGGGTCGAGGGAGGAGTTGGCAGAGAGGAGGTTCAGGCAGCGGGAGTAGACGACACGTTCCAGGAGCTTCGAAGCAAAGGGAAGGAGGGAGACCGGCCGGTAACTAGAGGGATCGAAAGGGTCCAGGGTAGGCTTTTTGAGGATGGGGGAGACAGTGGCATGTTTGAAGGCAGAGGGGAAGGAGCCTGTGGAAAGGGAGAGATTGACAACATGCAGAAGGGGGGGAGCGACAGTGGGAGCAATAGAGGTCAGGAGGCGGGAGGGGATCGGGTCAAGGGGGCAGGTGGAGGGGTTGGATGAAGAGAGAAGAGCAGAGATTTCCTGGAGAGAGGCAGGAGGGAAGGATGCGAGGAGGGAGGGGGGGGGGGGAGGGGGCGGGAGGGGAGCGGGGGGCGGAGGGGGGCGGGAGGCAATATCCCGACGGATCTTGTCAATCTTGGAGGTGAAGAACGACGCAAGATCCCGAGCAGCAAGGGAAGAGGGCGGGGGAGGGCAGGGGGGTTTGAGAAGGGAGTCGAAAGTAGAGAAAAGGCGGCGAGGGTCGCGGGAGAAAGATTCGATCCTAGAGGCATAATAGCGCTGCCTAGCTAGGGAGATAGCCGAGGAGAGGGAGGAGAGGGAGAATTTGTAATGGAGGAAGTCAGGGAGGGAGCGGGATTTGCGCCAGAGGCGTTCGGCAGCCCGGGCGCAGGAGCGGAGGTAGCGGATGGCAGGGGTAAGCCAGGGGCGGGGGTCGAGGGGGCGGACGGGGCGAGCAGAGGGGGGGGCAAGAGAGTCAAGGGTCGAGGAGAGAGAAGCGTTGAGAGCAGAGACAGCAGAGTCAGGGGAGGAGGAGGCGAAAACGGGGGGGAGAAGGGGGGAAAGATGTGCGGCAAACTCCGAGGGAGTAAGGGCCTGCATATTGCGGAAGGGGCGCATAGAGGGGGATGAAGAGAGCAAAGCGGAGATTTCCTCGAGAGAGGCATGTGAGGGGGGAGGGTGCGGTACGGGAGCGGGAGAAGGAGGTGGGTGGGAGGCAATGTCCTGATGGATCTTGTCAATCCAAGATCCTGAGCAGCAAGGATACACTGCTGACAGCAGGATTGGACTCAGAGGAAGTGCCCACCAGCCATCATGACCAGCCAGTTGATGGAGCGGGCTGCGAGGGAGCAGTGTCCACTGGTCACTAGCCAGGAATGGAGCGTGCCAGGAGGGAGAAGCGCCTGCCGACCGCCAGTCAGATGATGGAGTGGGCCGGGTGGGAGAAGTGCCCTCTGGCTCCTGGCTAGCTGATGGAGCAGGCCAGGAGGGAGCAGCGCCTGCAAGCCACCAGGCTGACTGATGGAGCGGTCTGGGAGGGAGAAGTGCCTGCCAGCTGGTGGCACCTTCCCCCTCCCAGCCCACTCCATCAGCAGACCAGGTGACAGCAGGCACATCTCCCTCCCGGCCCACTCCATCAGCTGGCTGGGACTCAATGCACGCTTCTTCCGGGCCCGATGCTGGTGCCGCTGCAGATGAATCCCAGGTTCCTGCCGATGTGTTGGGCTTCCGAGGCTTAAACCAGAGTGTGGCAGTGGTGGTGGTGGCTGCCCCCCACCAGGCTTCTGTTTGTTGCGCGCCCCACACTTTCCACATGGGTGGTAGGTGCGTGGGGGCTCTTTGGGTCAACTGGAGGGCTTCTGGCCTGTGAGTTAACACCCTTAGTTTCTTTTCGTTCTATCACCACCCCCATTGTCTTCTTAAGTGCTTTTCCTGAGAGACAACCAGGAAAGAAGTGCCCCAGACTTCAATTCGGGTCTTTTTGTCTCACTAATCAGAAAAAGGGACGTAGGCTTCTGACAGTGGGATTCAGCACAGAAAGAGGAACTGTTCCTTCTATGTTCGGGACTGTGGTTCTTTGAGGATACGTGTTTAGACGCCAAGTAATGGTAGCCATCTGACTACTATAGGTGGGAAGAACTTAAAGAAGCTGCTAGAGGAATTTTTTTGGTTAAATGTGTGAACTTTATACACAGACATCTCCTTTCCTTTCACTCAGGTTAACACCCCTCCCCCCAAAACTTGGTAGTTATTCGATAATATAATAATCCACACATTTGCATGTGTGCAGAGTAATTACCCAGGGGAAGGTACCCAGCGAGTTAATAGCATGTAAACATCAGGGTGTTATGTGATTTAATACAAAATTTACACTCTTCCCATTTGCACAATCATTTACCCGTTACTTCAAGTATGTACTCCTTTTTAATCAGGACAATAGAGACAAAGACCCTTTTTACACGGGCTGCACGGGGTGTGAGGTTGGTGTTTGCTCTGGTGCGTGTTCGGTGCATGGGGGGAGTGTTTAGACGGGTGTATGCACACACACACACACCCATCAACACGCATGAAGCAACTGCTGTTTTTGCTGGTTGCTCCGTGTGTGTTGATGGGTGGGTGGGGATGTGTGTTCGACAGGAGCACGCATGGACGCACACTCACTCACTCAACCGCGCGTGCATCTGCTGCATCTTTTACACGAGATGCACCCACGCATGAGCACCTAGGTGTTCATGCGTGGGTGCGTCTCCTGTAAAAAAGGGCCATAGTAGTAAAGTGATATCTATCTTTTATTGGACCAACTACAGTGGGTGGACGTTCAACAAAAGATATAATGTTACTACTTGGTCTCTATATTTGGGACCAACATGGCAAACCCTACTTTCTCTACATTTTTAATCGGGATACATATTTCTTCCCTGCAGCTCCCCTCCCTACAAACATTTGGTTTTAAACACTGTGTGTGAGAACAAAAACAGAGTTTAAAAAAAAAAAAAAAAAGTAATTGTTTTAGAACACTTTAGAGTTTTACATGGCACTGGCACTATACTCATCACTCCCTCCTCTCCTCTCCGCAGGAGCAGCCGCTGCCGCCAGACTAACAGTACATTTGAAAGACAAGATTCCTATGCAATATCCAGTAACTCCAGCAAGCAGCAGCACTGCCTCATGAAATAACACACTCCTCCTGATCAACAAACAACCGTGGAGAGAAAACTAGCCCAGCACTTTAATTAATCCCCGTTTACCCCCTTGCCGGTCCCCCAAATAATAAAAAACCGCAAACAACACAGCCAGAAAGGTTTTCATTTAATAATAGGCACAAGCCCTACGCGTCTCCCCTGAGGCATTCTGTGCTCGTCCTGCTTGCACCCAGAGGAAGGCAAGAGCTCTCGCAAGCTGATCTGATGTGGGTATTTGCTTGACATTGTGTTTAATGTGCTGTTTATTGCCTCGCCATTGAATAACAGCTTCCCGCCCTCCCTCTCCTGCCAGCTTCCTCCATCTTTCTCCCTGAGATATTAACCACTACAGTTCTCTGGATGAATAGGAGGCGGGAGGGACAGCTTTGCACAAAGCGAGAGGACTGAGCTCTAAATGCAGTCGTTTGGGGCTAACTTGCACCCCACCCCCAAATAACATATCCCGGGGGCTTTTTCCCGCCCTCCAGGGAGGAATGAGATGCTGAGAGCTCATTTTAAATTGCCTCATGAGCTCGCAAATTAATCACACATAGCATGATTAGATAGCTAAACTAGAAAAACGTTTTAGAATATATATTACAAATTAATGGCACATATAACATATGGTTTATATACGTACGTATACATAAATCATATGATACATGTGTCGTTTTTTAAGCTATATATTCTAAAATATAGTAGAATGAAATAAACTCTGTGACTTCTTGAGGGCAAGGAAGAACAATTTCTCTGGGTTTTTTTGGCGGGGGTGGGGGAATTCTCTTAAGAGCATGGGGAAGGTGCCAGTCTCCTAATATATAAGGACAAAGGATATTTGTGCCTCTCCAATGAGTTTCAATTTGGGGGGGATCCGGTCGGAAATCGCCAGAATGCAAAAGCCCTCCAGTCCTAGTGGTTTCACAATAGTGGTGCATTTGACTTGTGTGCAATTGGGGAAAAGCAGTTGAGGGGCGGGGGAGGAGTGGGGGGTGATTTGGTTGTACGGAGTGTTGTGGGTGTATATATGCTTACACACTGCACATACTGTCTTATATTATGGACTCATAACAAGCGAGGGACCGCGAATCAGTGAACAGACACAATTATCAAGCCGAGTGGGACTACTCCAGAGAAAGTGGTTTGAGAAGGACGGACGGCAGCCTTCCTGTGTGTTAGTCTATGAGTATATACCTACAAGACTGTAGTGCTATATTAGTTCTATATTATATTATGACGTGTGTATATATTTTTGTATTATGCCATTGCCCCCCCCCCATATAATATAAATGCTGTAATGTATACGAGGTGTGCGTTTCTGCCATACGTATGTCTCTATATTACTATACTATACTCTATTGGCACATCTCTATATAATAAGCAGCTCCCAGCTGTAGATACACAGGACATTAATTAATTAATTAATTATTATTATTATTATTATACTGGCGAGGCTGCTGCTCTTTCACTCTTCCTTCCTCTCCCCCCTGCTGTGGGCAGAGCCAGCAGGAGAAGGGGGTGTGGGGGTGTGCTGGGGAGAGTTGGAGGTCTGGAGCAGGGCTGGCTGCGTGTGTAACAGTAGGTGTGTGTGTGTGTGTGTGTGTTATTGCACACTTCCTGTGGTATATTTATGACCAGGGCTTCGATTTCCGGTAGCTGATACAAGCTGCTCTCTCTCTCTTTCTGAGCATTTAATATCACCGCGCAGAGGAGGAGGGCAGCCTCTCATACACACACACAAAGTGGGGGGGAGGAGGAGAACAGAGGGAGAAGCCAGTGAACGGGGGATGAGAGGCACCTCCCCCTCCCTACACAGCAACACCCCCTTCCCCCAGACAATATCACATTAATCCCACCATCCAATACAGGGAATAGAGCACAGCCAGCCTTCCCTCGCCCCACATTCCTATGGACTGACACCTGCAGGTAGGTGAACAATAATGGGGTGGGGGGGCAGGAGGTGGGGAAAGCATTCGGGATAGCTGTGAAATGCTGTGCCTGAGAAGAGCATGAGGGAAGGGGTACTATATACACTGTATTATCTCTCTTTGTGTATTAGGAAGGGGGGGGTGCTTATGAAAGCTGTGTGGAGATATGTGTGTATAGATAGGAAGCATTTCTCAATTTCCTCTCTTTGTGTATCGGGAGCAGTTGTGAAGGAAAAGGGGTGGCTGCAGATAGGTGTCCCTGGACGGTGGGGAGATAGGAAGGTTATTGAATGAGAGGGGGTGGTATAGGTTGAGAGCAATTATTGACAACTGCATGCCTCTGTGTGTGTGTGTGTGTGTGGGGGGAGACAGTGGAGGAGAAGCACAGAACACCAGTTTAACATCAGTGTTATTGTTTTATTAGATACCAATGCATATATTTATTTGTGTATCAGGGAATAAACGCACGAGCTTAACCTACCTTTTTGCCCTGTCTCCTGGTTGCTGCGTCTGTATATGGGGTTGTCGTGCGTAGGGGAAGAGAGAGATTCGCTAGAGGTGAGGGTGTGTAGGAGAAGCTTCAAGCTACGGTTGTATAGAGAAATTTGTGTATGGGGCAGGTGTGGTTGCATGAAAATGGGTGTGCATGCGTAGTGGGACAGGGATGGCTGTATGGAGTAGGGAGGGTGTAATATGATTTATAGAAACGAGTACTTTAAGGGGTAGGAACGGTTGTATGGCAGGTGTGTGTGTGTGTGTATTTGGTGCAGGCGTAGCTTTATTAAAACCATGTCTGGGGCGGACAGGTAATAGTATAGTTGTCTGGAGAGGAGGTGTGCATTGGTTGTGTGGAGATCGTCATGTGTAGGCTCATGGGACAGGTCTGGTTATATGGGAGAGGAGTGTATATTGGGGGCGGGGATGGAGAAGGGTGTTCTGGAGGGGGCACAGAAAGATCCCCTTTCTCTCCCTGGGATGCACTGGTCCTGAGGGAGAGAGGAGTTTATTGCCCTTGTCACTTGGACTTTTCTTGCAAAAATGAACCTCGCTCTCGCTCTTTCTCTCTCTGACCTAAAAAGATGTGAAGCGGCGGGAGGGGGGAACCAGAGTTCCCTGCGAGCTTGTTACTTTTCCAAGCCCTGGAAAAAACTAGTGTGGCCCCGAGCGGAGACGGCGGACCGAGAAGTGTGTGTTAGTGCGTTGGGATGGGGAGTAGGTGGCTGCTGGCTGTGCCTCTCTCTCTCTCTCCGCAGACTCTCCCGGTGTGTTATTTATTGTTTCTAACGGAGGAGGAAGGGAATGAGGGGGCGGGGGTGTCTGTTTCTCTGGGAGGCTGCGCACAGGGGGCTGGTGTTTGGTATCAAACCCGCCAAGCAATCCGCCCAGGACAGGAGTGGCTTTGGCAGGCTGGCTGGCGGGAGAGGAGGGGAGCTGCTGGAGCTTATTGGAGATTCCGGGGGAATGTTTGTTTCTCTGGCCCACTCAGTTTGGCATTGTGCACTGCAAGTTGACTGAGGCTTTGGAAGTAAAATCTCCCTCCTCCCGACCCGCTTCTTAAACTGCTGATTAATTTAATGGAAAGTAGGGAGCCCTGTATCTCTTTAGAAGCAGAAGATATAGCCAGATCTATGGAGCAGCAGCAGACAAAAGGCTAGAGGAGGTATTTTTATTAGGACAGCAAAGTAGATTCTCTGTATGGAACACACTGCATTAAAATCTCTGGTCTGTGCTAATTGTGGGACTTGGAATATGTGGGGGGGGGGTGTGTGTGTTATGAATAATCCAACCATTTCTTTTCAAACCTGGAGGTACAGCATTGAAACAGGAAGTATGCATAGCTGCAATATTAAATGGCTTGCTTTTTTCATTTATTTACTCAGATGCAAGATCTTTTTCTTTTTTTTAGATATGAAATTTTTCATGAAGCTGGGTGTATAAAGATAGATGGTGTCCTTTAATGAATGAATGCAACTTTTTTTTTGGGTAGAAAATGAGCTTTTAATGAGCAAATAGTGCAGACATCTGAAAATGAAATCCATCTTGAACTTGGATTGTCAAAAAAAAATAAGGAGTGATGAAAGAAACCAGAAATGTATAAATCAAGCATATAAGAACATGTTAGTGTAAAGGAAAACGAAGAAACATTTTACAGTGGGATGATACAGTGACCCCTTCTGCAGTTTAATTTCGGCAGTCAAAGCAGAAGAATGAGTATGAGTGCTAATGATTATAAGCACCCTTTTATGCTTAGCTAGGTATCAAGTGATATTAAATGTATTTTCTAAAATATTAACATTAGATGCTAGTGACAACAGGGAATCCACTGGATAAAAATCTGTCTGTTTGATTTCAATAGAAGAATTGTTACTTTTCTATTAACATTTGCTCCATTTTTCTGCCCTTCTTAGTTATATAATTAGCAAGATTAGGAGTGCTACGTTTACGTTGGTTTAGGTTTCTGATTCTTCACTCAGTGCAGAGATTTGGGCTAGATGACCCTTGACGTCCTTTCCAGATCTATATAGTTTGAACTGTGCTGGATTTTTAGCATGCATGCTGATCTGATTACATACATGCAAGACTGTGAAACAATATTTGCATGTCATCAACACTGATATTTTTAGTTAATCAGAAATATTTACTCAGGTAAAAGATCACTCTTCCTCCTCCCCCCCCCCCCCCCGTGAGCTAGTTCTTGATCCACCCCCACCCCCCCAAACAGTACAGCTATTCATCTCAAAAGTAATACAAGCCTTAACAACTTGCTTTAGCTCCTGCACTGAACATGCCACTCATCTTGGGTTAAAATCCAGGATCCTATTATTGGTTTTAAGCAAAATTGGGGGGAGGACTGAATCAGTATTGTGCTAAATTTATCAGATCCTTGAAGTGTAATAAAAAGTAAAGTCACATTCAATTGATTGTTTACACACACCCTGCAAGCAGTAGAGATAAAACTTAGCAAGAGATACTGGATAAACTAAATAGAAGTAGAAAGCCTTTAGGCGAGTGATGAATTGTGTTGAATTATGTGCAGTTCTCAGCTCTTCTGAGATATTTATTTATTTATTTTAAGAATTTTATACCCCTCCCTCCTGCCACAGGCAGCTCGGAGCGGCTAACAATATCAATTAAAATATAAAATGCTGTGAAGTTGTTCTTTGGGACAATGTCAGAAACGCAGGTCTCCTCTAAATGGGGTTACACAGATCTTTGTTGTTTTCTCTTCAGAGTAGCTGGAATCCTGTAATCAAAGCGTGCTTACACACACCACAGTTCCAAGTGGCAAACCCCACAGAAAGGTTGGCATGGTAAATTCCCTCTGGATTTATTTATGATGTACAGTGTGGTACATCAGTGATGATCTATGAAGAGGAACACATGGATTACCACGTGGCAGAAGTATTCACACATTAAAAATAAATCTGTGGTGAAAAGTGCAACACCTGTATAAAGAGTGTAGCACCTTTTACATTTTCCCGACTTGGTTACTAATCGTTGGTTGGTATTTATTAAACAAATATCCGGCTATCATTCTTCACATTCTTCTCCTGTTTGTTCTGCAGTTAATGCACTCTACATTCTAGCAATCTCCAGTGTACATGCACTCAAATGTATCTTACATCTGAGGTTTTAATCCTCAAACTACTTACACCAGAGTAGTCCCATTGAATTCTGCTACTCTGGAGTAAGCAGCTTGAGGATGGCTGGCAGAAATACTGTGTAGAATTCTTCTGTAGAGAGAAATGATAATGGCTTAGTGCAACTGCATTTGCAAGGCACAGAAAATCAGTTTACTTTGGTAGTGTTTCCCATTTGACAATTATCAAATTCTTTTTTATTAACGTGCGCTTTAAATCTCATCTTGATGTTAGTTTAATTGGAACTTTTACATGAGCAGTGTTGCGACTAATTCTAACTGAATGCAAAGCTGGAGAGTTACAGTAATGTGACTGCTTGGTATTCCAATAATACCTCTTTACCTCTCTGCACAATAATCATGTTTAATCTAGATGGAGTGGCATGGACCGGTGCTCTGAGTATAGGATTGGGAGTCAGAGTCAGGCAGATTCTAAGCTGCTTGTGGACAATGAACAGGGCCGGCCTTACAATCTGTGGGGCCCAGGGCAAAAATAAAATATCCCCCACCCCATTACCTGGCTGCCCTCTGTATCCCCACTCCTTTAACAATTGGAATTCTGATGTTGGTTTACAAAAACATAGAAGTGTGATAAGGTTTCTCACAAGCACACATCCAGAGTCAGGTTTTCCTATGCACACGCACACGAGTTCTCTCTTCCTTTCTCACACACATTTCTGGCAGTGGAGATTCAGGGATTGGTGACTTACTGAAAATGAGAAGATGGGATGAAGGGTTCTGCAGGAAGCAGTCACTCCATGGGCTAAGAGTTGTGGGCAGGGAGAGGGCTCTGCAGAAATAGCCTATCCTGAAGCCTCGGGAGCTGGACTTGAGGCTACCAAGGTTGGCCTTGTGAGGGGCGGGCAATGGCCCCTACTGGCTCTACTTATGGCCAGCCTTGGCAATGATACAGACAAGAGGCAAAGGGTACAATCCCCTCCTCACTGAAACCAGTGGCTCAGCTTCCATTAACTTTAATGGATGATGAGGATTTGCACCCAAAGTAATTAAAATGACTCTATTGGACCAATTTCTATTAGTGAGCATGTGCAAACTTTTGAACTTCTTCCAGCAAGAATGCAATGGCTAAAGCTGCATCTGAGCTAAGGTTAGATTTGATTAGCCTATAGGGCAATACTATTATTATTTATATAGTGACAGCAGTGTAGCTGGCGTTGTACAATCATTACAGAGACAGGCCCCTGCCCCAAGAGGCTTGCAAAGACAAGAGGCAGGGAACAAGGGGAGAGACAGGGATACAGTCACTAAGTTAAGAAGGTGCAGGTGCACATGCTTAACTTAGTTACAAGGTAGAAGGGGGGGGGGATCCTGAGTGAAAGGATGGAAGAGGGAGCATCAGCAACTGGACTTGAGCGATGAAGATCTTGGGAAAGTCTAATAAGCATATTAAGCAGCTATTAGACAATAGAGGGCAAAGAGACAGTTGGGACTAGTGACTTGCAGTGAGTCATGACACGGATCCAATATCTCCATTTAGTCTATTGTTTCTGGTATCAAACAGAGTTATGAAGTTTAGTTCTTCGAGGCTTGATTATTTATCCAATTTCTACTTGGGATGAACATGACAACTACACTGTGACCGGCTCATGCCTTTGCCAGGGTAAGTGTTCTCAGGATCAGCCCCACTTAAACAGTCTCACTTGGGAATTAGCTTTGCACAGTCCTTTATGGCTTAGGCACAGTTCAGTCTTTCTTCACATAGGTCTGCCCAAGATTAATCTTAATGCCTCCATCTGGCTGAATCCCCTTTGGCCAGGCAGCAGCCTCTGGCTTACCCAGTCTCTTGCCATCAAGTACAAGCTTCTGGCTTTGATTTACAGTAGTAGCCAGACACTTGTGACAGCCTCCAGCTAGCTTTCCCCAGACCAGCAGTTCCCTCTGGCTTGGCTGTGAGACAGAGCCCAGCTTATGTCTCTTCTAGTGCCTAAAGTCCACTGCATATCCTTCAGTGTCTGCTTTCAGATGCCTCTTCCTCTGGCTTCTCTTGCTTCTTTTATCTAGGCTGGGTAGCCATGTCCCGCCACAGCTGCATCTATTCAGTTAGGCACTATCCTTTTACTTCTTGTGGCACCTGCAGCTTGGCTCGCGCAGTCCCACTGTTAGTGCTAGCTGCACAGTCTTAAAGGGTCCTCAGGCAACAGGGACTCTGCTCTACTAAACACACTCTAAACAATGTTGGCACTGATTTTTCTCTTTGCCCTTGAACTAGCCACTTAGTTTTCTACATCTGTAAAATGGGGATAATATTTGCCCTGCTCACATGAAGGTTTTGAGGATTAACTAATGTTTGTGAAGCACTTCGAAGAAACACGTATAGAACATCATCCTAATTCACATGTACCTAGCTGAAGACAAGTCTTTGCCTTCAAACAGGATCACTTTGTTGCTTTTTGCAAGGTAAAGTAGGGGAAGGTTAAACAAGCCAGGATTCTATACAGCAGGGGCTCAGAAACTGTGGGGTTGCAAGACCAGCAGATTGAGTGGCATGACTGGAGCTGAACTGCTTCGACAGTAGCAGCTAAGCTGCCACTGTCCCAGGTTCAGGTCTGGCTATTGCAGTTACTGGGGAGGGAAGAGTGAGGAGAGTGGGAGGGGAAGAAAGCATAACTGCTTGAAGCCTCATTGCTTGCCTCCTGACAGCTCCTAGGGCGTTAGCAAATGAGAGAGTAGCCAGCACCAGGTGGGTGTCCACCAGCTTGTTTATTAGGTGCTCACCCCCACCAACCACAAGGCTACCACCCACCAGACATGCAGCCCTCACTCACGGTGGGGTCCCGGAGCATGCAGAGCCCACTGTGCAGGTGAATGCGGGCTAATGTGTGCTCGCATGTCCATGCCCCATCAGTTAGGCTGCAAGCAGCATCGCACGCATCCATGTCCACCAGCACCATAGAGCCATGGGCAGAGAGCCTAGCGCATTCCGGGGAGTGACCACTTCCTGCTCCTCCCTCCGCTCTCGCGCACTGGCATGCACCTAACATTTGCCTTAAAATCCCAACCTGTGCCAAATTCAAACATGTGTTGTCCCAGCCTGGTGTGGTTTGCATCATGTGTCCAACACTCTCTCTTTCAAAGCCCTTGCCTTCTCTGGAGCAACTTCCACAGCCTTTCCATCGCCGTGACCATGGCTCAGAATGACAGCCGGGCAACTACCAGCACCGCTACCTCCAGTGTTCCATCTCAGGCAGTCGCTGCCTGCTGATCTGCCTGCCAAAGGTGCATTCCCCGGAGTGAGGAAGAGACCAAGGCCTTCATCACTGTATGGGGGGAAGCAGAAGGTACAATACCAACAGGTGGAGTGCTCCAAGAATAAGGCAGTAGCAGCAGGGATACACCAGGGACATGAAGCAGTACGGGCAGCAGGGACTACAAGGAGATCTTGAGCAACAACTTCACATATGGCTGCAGGAGGCAAACATCTCCCTACTACGATCTCTTGTACCAGTTCCTGTGTGCTGATGGAGCCATCATGGCATCCTGCCTGTATGGCTGTGTCTTCGCCAGGGGCCACAAGTGGGTGGATACGGCTTCTCCAATGCCCGCTCCCATTCCAACCAATCCTGCTCCCACTGCCAGCCCCCCTCCCTCTGTGCCTGTTCCCGCTCTGGAGCCACTATGACTCTCATGGTGTAGTCCCTCAATCCAAAGGCCAGTTTCTATTTGAGGATCTATTAGAGGTGCTAGTTGAGGGTACGGAGGACCTGGATGCCACATTTATCGAGGAGGCAGAGAAGAAGGGTAAGTTAATGCACGTGTGTGTGTGTGTGTGTGTGTGCATTTACACAGCTGCATGATAAAGGCTACCGTTTACTGCTATCTAATTATGTGGCTTTTTCTTTACTGTGTTAACAGGCGGCCAGGAGAGCATGTGGGAGCAGCTGGATAATCCTCAGGATACAGCAGCACTGAATGGGAACGGTAGGCACAGGGAATGGGTGGGAAGGCACCGTGGTGGACACATGGACAGAGGAGCAGTGAGAAGGCACCATGGAAGGACAGCGGGCTGGTGGCAGGGTGGAAGCCAAAAAGGCAGGCCAGGCGAGGATCGGAGACGGCACAAATGGTGGTGCTTGATTTCTGTATGTTCTGCACTCCCCTACCATGATCACAGGAAGAGAACTGTGCGTCCCAGGTTCTGCTGCATCAACTGCCCCAGCAGCAGCAGTAGAGGCCAGGTGCTCATTCCTGCTTCACTTAAGGTGGGCGGAGGGCTGTAAATTGGGCCGTACAGGCAGGTAGGGGCAGAAATGCAGGGACAGGAAGGTGGGTGGGGCAGTCTGAACTAATGAATTTCCTTGTTACCTTGCTACAGGTCTGCCAGTGCAAAGGCCGCAGACATTTCCACAATCACAAATATGGTGCCCAGCGTGGAGGTTCCAATGCCAAATTGCTGGGCAACAAAGTGGCAGGAGTCTGGAGTGGTGTGCTTCCAAATGGCAAAGGCCACGCACTTCTCGATGGGGATGGGTGACTGCATCACCATACTCTGTTCCTCTAGTCATGGCCTGAGGATCTCTGCTATATGCAGGATGAGGCGACGGTGCATACCAAAGTTCAAGATCCAATCAGCATCTCCTCATGAGGACATGTTCTCCCACCAGTCTGTGCTTGTCTCCTTCATCCAGACCAGCCTCTCAGCGAGTACAACCATGTACAGGGTGTTGGTGACTGAAGATGTGTCTCCTGACAGGTATCTATCAGCATGCATCAGCTCGCCTTGCACGACTTCAGTCTTCCCCAGCGTGGTCCGGTGTCACCAGAGGAATGCAAGTGCATGGTGCCAAAGCAGGAGCAACCTGCGTGTTGTGGTGCACCCCATTACCCCAGTCACAGATCGAGCAAGAGCTCTTCTCTGCCTTGCAATCTTATCGTGCCAGTGGCAGCAGAAGGCATGCATCTGCTGGATCACTTGTAGGTTCTGCTCAGCAGCAGTAATGAAGGCCTGGAGCGGGATCATGATAATTGATTACCAGGAAGTTTTCGGCATGCACCTCCATGTGGTACTGACGTCTGTGAACTTTGTAGACCATGCACCTAATGTTTTGAACAGTTAAAAAAACCAGGCATCTGGCTAGCTAGAATTGGCTGCACGTGAGCAACTACTGACTGCTATTGGCTGAAAAAGTTTTTTCGGAGCTAATACTGGGTGTGTGTTGCTGCACCAGCACTGCTAATCCATGTAACAAGCACATCAACACACACACCAAGTCATGCAAAAATGTTACAGCTGTTACCACACAGAAGCATGACATTTTTTTAATTGGGGTGGGAAGGAACCACTGCATGTTAAGAAATAGGCAGGTGGAGAGAACTGTAAGGCAGTGAAAGTCACTGGGCTCAGAGTGTATGTGAGAGCAGAGCTGTCCATTGGTGAAAGCAACTCATTTTCTTATTTTTTGAAAGTAACAGTTTTTGCTTGCAATGAGGGGTCATAGCACTATAGAAAACTATTGCTGTGGATTGTTTGGCAGGGAAAACACAATGGCTTTGGCCTTTGTCTGTGGGTGCTGTGGTCGCCTGGGGTACGGGGACCAGAGAAGTTGGGGGGTGATGGATATCCTGGCCATTGTTGACATTTGTATGAGGCCCAATGTACAGAGAGAACTGCCAAACCCATCCTCCGAGGCAGCCTATGTGCTTGTAGGATGGCACATGTACACAATGGGGTTCCATGTACGTATGATGGAGTGCAGACACCATGCAACCCTGCTGAAGTTCAGCATGGTGGAAGAGAGGGAGCCCCAGGCGAGATGAGAGAGTGGGATGCGATTGAGACTACAACTTTTCTGTACGTTTATGTACTGCAGAAGTAAGGAAGTTGCTAACAGAGGCTGGACCTTCCCTGCCATTTTTTCTCATCAGTGCCATGATGATGGGGCACAGATACCCAGGGGGCTACCAGGAGTGCCTCGATTGGATGGTGGAGGTGAATCTCTCTTTGGGTAAACAATCGACTTGGGGTACAGTGAATGTGAGCCAACTGATGGAGAATTTCTTGCCCTACACGAGGTTTGGACAAGTAGAGAAGTGCAGAGTGCCCTGGCAAGTGGGGATGTTTTCTGCCCTGATGCAGAAGATGCTGGAGAGGGCGTTTTATGTGAACTGAGAGGGATCTCCAACACCACAGTGGGCAAGACCCCAATAAAACTGCATACTGCTACCTACCAATCCATTGCGGTGGGCTGTGGATGCGAGAAACTGGGCGGTGACAACATGCAAAGACTGATTGCTTTCGCTTTCAGTTTTTATTTTTGCTTTCCATTTTCACTGTAGACACTCAATAAACTATGCAATTTGCTCAGTAAATCAGCATTAGGTGCATAGCAACCAGTTAATTGCCATCACCAAGTGCTGGCCGGTATAAACCCAGGCATGAGCCTCCGTGGATGGACAGGGATAGCAAGCCCTAGACTGCCTCCCAGAGTCATAATAGCCCAGAAGAAAGAAACAGCTGGGGTGGCTTCTTCCTCCCATGGTTCGCTGTGGCTGTGAGTCATGAGCGGGGGTGGAATACTGCAAGGGTGAGGGTTGGTGGGCGGAGCACAGCAGGAAAGAACACCTGCATGTGTATTAGGTTTGTCACGCTTCAGCCTGCGATTGGGGGCTGCCTGAATGCACAAGAAATGCATGCAGGGGGCTGCCCATTTATGATGCTCTACACACTAAGCATGTGAGTGGGGCCTGCATGTGGACTGAACCCAGACTCCATTGGGCTATTGTCTTGTTTGTTAACACCCCTAGTCTCCAGCTAGGAGGGAGGCATACACTGGGGTTGGGAATGAGCACTGTGCTTCTTTCTTCTCTCAAGCTCCAGATGGGAGGGGATTTACTGTGCTAACAGCCCCATGCATTCATATGGGACTGCTAGCACAGCAAACCCCTTTGCTCGGACAGCATCCAACTAGATCTGAATTTTATGCGAATGTGTCCAGAGTGTGTTTGTCTGTGCATGCAAGAGAGACACTGAAAGTGCAATCCTTTTCCTCATTCAAATTAGGGTCTCCGCTCCTCTTCACACTAATGGGGGAGGATTGCCCTCTGAGGATGTGAATGCATACTAGAGAGGGAGAGACAAAGTTTGTTGTATTATTGCAAGTACATTAAATAATGTACAACCTATGTAATTTCTTGGATTTCCTGGCTTTTTGATGCCGTACTAATCATCGTGTCTGGGGTTACAGGAAAATTGAAATCCCAGAATGGGGAGTCAGACAAAAAGTTTGGGAACCACTGCTATATTGTCTTACACAAACAATTGTCTCTAAAAGAAAAAAAAAATGGTAGTGTAAGTTAAACTTAGTATATCTATCCATATGAAGGCCCAAAATGAGGGGAAAGAGTTCCGTCTTTATGGAGAATAACTGCTTTATCTTCAGTTTCTTGACCTTTTGATTCTGATTTGTTGATTGATTTATTTTATTTACCAGCAGTATTGGAAGAATTCTATTGCACGACAGAAATTACAGTATACCAGTGCTCCAGTGTGTTTCCTAGGTAACAAATATACTCCACAGATTTTATAATAAGGCACTTGGTCAGCTAGTTACAGTGTACATTTTTGTGTTTAGTAAATGTGAACCTCGATGTAAATAAAAGGTCTTGTGTATGTGGCTGTTCCAAAGGCATATCAAAACTAAACTGCAAATGAAAAATGGAAGGTTTTCGCACGGGGAAATCTATTGCTATATATAGTGGCATGTAAAAGTAGAAAGTTCAGCATAAATAACAGTCATGTTGATTCTGTTTGAGAAGTCATGCACTTAAAAGAATAAACTTTTAAATCTGCATTGCATTTTGCCCAGTTTTCAAGAATGGCACTTATGTGCGCCCATTTCCATGGGCACACACCTGTCTCCATTCACCTCCACACACGGAGCAACCAACATTGGAGCCCGTTGTTCCGTGTGTGGGTGATGGGTGGAGTGTGGGAGCGCGCGCGCACCCCACCCACCAACTGCCGGCGGTGTTCCCATGGGTACCCTCCCACTGCCAATTGCGGCAACCTGTGGCATTCCTATGGATGCCTCCACCCGCACACGTGTGCCGGGGAGAGGGGGCGTGTGAAAAGGGCCTTAAAGTTACAAAAAGACAGGAGACAGAGGGTTGGTTCATACAACATCCTTCCCCCTTGCAAACTTACCACTTGTTCCTTAATCTGTGTTTGCTTTATCCTGCAACAATGCATTCACACAACTGCTGGTTTCTCTGCATTACAGTGGTCTATCCCTTGATCAGGTGGCAACGAACAAGAGATCATCAAGAAGTACAAGAGGTGGTAAAAAATGTGGTTTTTTTGCCACTATCCACACAAGAGTGTTGTGTGAATGAGGCCAAGTAACTAAGATGGTACCTTTGATTAGACCAACTTCTTTCATCTGGAGCCTTCTTTTCTAAAATTATCTCCTGTTATTTCAGGCATTGGTGTGCTCTGGTTGGTCCCACTCTCTACTTGTAGCTATTGGTGGGATTTCTCTGTGCGAATGGTTGAGGGGGTGCAGGGGGCTGGACTAGAGGACCCTTGATGTCCCTCCAGCCTTGTGACTCTATGGTGAGTGTCTACAAAGTCTTAAGCTCCACAGAGACCTCCTTCAGGTGAGAATTAAAAGGTTAGGACTGAAACTTGGCTAAATGCAGTCTATGTTTGATTAGCATATGATAGCAGCCACTCAATTTTGTAGCATCATTGGACTATTATTCTCATTTCCTAATCCATTACCTATTGCAGTTCCTTTTTGTCTGCATTAATAAACACTTACTTAACTACTGCTTTTCCTTTAGTTGGTTTTTTGTCACATTCCAGAGGATATTAATCCCCCTGCCGCTCCTTTTGGGACCCGATTCTGCAAATTCCTATAGGAGTAGTCCTGTGGTGACAAGGAGTCCTATAGAAGCCAATGAAACCAGCCACTTTAATTTAGAGTCCAGTGGAAACTTCTTCCAGTAGTAAAGCTTATCACATCAGTTATTTACAGAATTGGGCACACGCTATTTTAGGCTTAATTATGTGATAGAATAAGCAAAGAGTGAATGTTCTTTTTCATTACCCATGTTTAAGGAGTACTATTAATTTAAAAATCCCACTTCAATCTGAATTATATTTTAAATCAACTTTTATTAGAAGTAACATCTAGAACTCCTAAAAGTCAAAGAGAATAGAGGCAGGGCTAGCCCCGTGGACAGAGTGGGCACTTTTGCTAGAGTGGGGCCGCCTTGGGGTGGTACTGAGGGGTGTGGAGTTGGACCCATTACTGCCACCTTCAGAAGACCAGACTGGGCTAGGGTTGCCACCTTTTGCATTTTGACCCTGATGCTCCCATTTTGGCCTATGGAAGTCTCAGAGTCAAAATGCAAAAGGTGGCAACTCTAGGCTGGGCTGCCTGAGAGACGTTTCTCGGCTGATCTCATTGGAGAGCAGGAATGTCCCCTGGGCTTGCAGTGTGGGCGGGGCATAGCACTTCTGCTCCTTGTTTATCTGTATGGAATAGAAGTGACTCATGCACACCTGCCCTGTAAGCCTGAGGCTGGAACTGGCAATGCAGAGGAGAGGAGAGCTTGAGGTGTTTTGCCCAGGGCAGCAAAAGTCCCTTGCATCTGGCTTGAGTAAAGGGAAAAAAATCAGACTGTTCCCCACCCCACTTCCTAAATTTCATTGATCTTTGTATATAGTGATTGCCCCCAGTATCAGTTTACTCTATTGTGATTCATTCACACAGCTAAGAAGAGCACAAAAGAGTGCAGGTGTAATACCAGAAACTACTTCAAGCCCTTGAGAGAGGCTGGATTTCAAATGGAAAGTGCTTCCTTAAATGCTAATTACCAGAGCTAAATTGCTCTGAGCTACACTTGTTAATGATACCCAGCCACCAGATCTAAATAACTCATAATAGTTAAATTCTGAAAGTGGGTATAAAGGCTCATCCTTCAGCGCTAGAGCCTCAGGCAGTGGGAAGAGGCATTCAGGGGATTGTTATATTTGTTATAAAACTTTATTTTCTGTCCCCTCATTTTCTGGGTCTAGTATTTTTGGGCAAAGGCTGGGACCATGGGCGAAATTTGGATTCTGCACCATCAGCTCAAAGGCACACCCTACGCTCTGCCACTGCACTACCCGCTGCTGCCTCCTTGTGTGTAACAAAGGCTGTTTTTAAATGAGCACAGCTGGGGGGCAGATCCATGACTGCTGAGTGGATTGGCCACAGAGTGCCCATGCATATGAAGTAAATGAGGAGGGATTCAAACAGGCAGCACCCAGGGAGTCCACGGCCCCCACCCACCTGGCCTCCAACCCCGACCACAGTTCAAATGGACAGCTGTTCCACTAGCTAGCCCCTACATCAGCACGCCCCCCACCACATGATGTGAAAACATG
Source organism: Sphenodon punctatus (assembly GCA_003113815.1). NCBI lineage: Eukaryota > Metazoa > Chordata > Lepidosauria > Sphenodontia > Sphenodontidae > Sphenodon > Sphenodon punctatus. The sequence goes on along the minus strand of QEPC01005594.1, from coordinate 3,990,378 downwards.
GCCGTTTGTGGGCAAGTGAAACCACTGCAGCAGCCGCCCGCCCTCAGCAGGAGTCTGGGAGGGTGGGGGAGGAGACACAGGGTAAGGCAGACCCAGGTACCTGCCACGACCCACAGAGCTGGCCGCTAGCCACAAGGGCATGGGGCGACAACACATGAAACCCTTGGACATGTCATACAACCCACGGTTAGCTCAGGAACACAAGGGGGAATGCATCAGGGAGACCAATGGGACAGCAGTCGAAGAAGTCGAACACCAATCCACCCTCCACCCCCGCCAGGCTGACAGCCCAGTCCCAAACACGCGCCCCACACAGCACAGAGTCAAGGATAAACACCAGCAGTACACAGAGCCCTGTTCCAAGGGGGATCACAGCCTCTGGAGTGGGGGCAATGAACCCCATGCTGCAAGCAGGATGACTCCATGACTGAGTGAGCAGGAAGCAGAAAGCTCCCTACAGAGCTGTGTGTCTGTGAAAGCGCATGGAAACATTCCAGCTGTTAGAGTGGATGGGGGTTCCAACCCTGCCTAGAGACCTCGTACAGAGACAGCCTGAACACCAACATTGTTGGGCACTACTGTGACACATTGAGCAGGACTTCAGCTTGGAAGGGCTTCCCCTCTACTCTATGACCACCCACCTACACCCGGGTGGATGCTCCTGGTCTCCGCTACCTGTTGTCCCAGTTCACTGATGCTGCCGGACATACCCCCATGGGGTCAGACAGCCCAGAGTTACAGAGTAGTTAGCTCAGTCCCTTGGGTATGGAAGAACCTGCTTCAGGTTTTTGTGGGTCCTTGGGTGACAGAGTATCAGTGGGTCCCCCTTTTGCCCCACCTTCTTGGATCTGTCCAGTCCTCTAACTATGTCCCTGATCCACCCCTTCCTCTGCTAGCTCCACCCCTTTGGAACAGGGGTGAATTAACAGGAAAACATCTGAAATGTCTGATCAACAAAAAAGAACCCCAACAACCATAAACCATCGTCACCAGCCAAAATCTATTAAAACCCCACAAAAAGCAGGGCCATGCTCTGGCCGTTTAAAATCAATTTTATTGAACAACTGTTCTTCTTCCCCTCAAAAAATAAAATAAAAAATAGGAGGACATGAGAGCTTCGAGGGGAAGAAGAAGATGCTGGTAAGGAACCAAGTCATGAGGCACATCATAGGAACAGATAAACCCTTTTACAAACCTGAAGAGACAGTTACGGGCAACAGGTGGCATCTGCAGCCTGCAGAACCATGTGGCTGTCCCACCTCAGCAGTGTGCCCTTCCCATTGGGTCAGGTCAGTAGTTGTCTCAGCAGCAGTGAGGGGATGGGGAGGGCAGTGTTTCCTGCCTCCACAGTCCTGCTGCCGAGGTTTGCGGTGGGGGGGGGGGGACAAAAGCAAATGGTCGTGGCCCCCCCGAAGGCCATGGGCCCTCAGCAGGTGCCCTACTTTGCCAACCTCTAACACTGGCTATGGGAAGAAAGATAGGGTTTCTCGGGGTAAACAGAGTCAGGCTTCCCTGGAAGTCTAAGGGGCACTGGACCACAGACACCCTAATGAAGTAAAGGAAAACCAGTTTATTCTAACAAAGTATAAGAACAAAGTCAATTGGTGAGAAGGTCTATCAAAGGCAAGGTGATGGCAAGCAAAGGTAACCAAATAAATGTAAAGGGCAACCATGCAAGCTGCTGACCACTCAATTCCCTTATCTGGCTCTCCCTTAGCTGGGTATATGCACAGTCCCATACCCCTGAGCTGGGTTGTTTTTGATTCCCTTGAGCTTCAGGTTGAAGAATGACTGTCCTTTTGGGGAGAAAAGCTCTCATACCTTTCCCTAGCCCGGGGCTGGAATCTGCTGGGAAGTTCCCCATCCAGATCCTTCTGAGCGCAGACAGGAACTTCCCCGCTGCCCCCTTTTGGAAAAATTGGGTTGGCTAGGTACTTTTGCAGTCCATTGAGAAGAGCTTGGGCATGATTGGAATTCATTGTCCTACCCCAACCTGCCCCTCAAGTTATAGCTTCCCCAAGCCCACAGGTGGGTTCATGTTACTTAATTGTGCCTTCCACCCCTTCTCAAGAGTACAATGCTGTGTGCCTTATTCAAATACAGAGAACTGTATTTGAATAAGGTATTTGTGCTCTGCTGCCCAGAACATCCACCCATGTCCAGAACTTGTACAGGACAGCCACGTGCACTGCAGTAGGCTCCATGGTCAGGTAGGGTTCCCAGCTGGGGCTGTGAGCAACCACAGCTCATGCATGCAATCCTGGTACTTGTCCTACTTTCTCCAGTAACCCTTGGCATGCATCAGGATGGTCACCAAGTTGATGAGAAGGGGGAGCTGCCCCCCCCTTCAAACGGCACAGACAAAACTCCTGGAGACTACAAATCTGATTCCTACAAAGCAATGCTCTCACTCGCCTCCCACGGCAGCTGAATTCCTGCCGGAAGCCCATCACCAGCAGACCCCAGGACACGGAACTCCAACTCGCTCGCTCTCCACTGGCAATCACAGTTGAATACTCGATGTCCCAGGAGCAATAGGCTCCGCAACAGCACATCATAACCATCACGCATGGACAAGGGATTGGCCAACAGCAGTTGGACATTATACTTAAGCCAGAGTTCACTGAGGGCCATGGTTTTACAGACATCTCAAACCGCTGTATCCACCCGACGACACTATGGAGGGGTATGAACCAGGGACATGTCCAACATGTTACGGCCACAGCAAGCAATGAGTGCCCCGTGGGGATGGGAGGCCAATATAAACTCAGCAGGGCACCTGCAACCAGATGCAGATGTGCCCCAAGACTGCTGGATAACAGAAGCCCAGCCCCCGCCCCCCCAAGAATGTGAGGAGGCCTCGCTCCATTGAGCTTATCGCAGACAGTAACCATGATCCCTCAATGATAACAGAAACATCCGGCCACATTGGGGGAGGGGGCTACAGCCACAGGGATGACATCAGACAGCACGTTAGGCAATAACATGTAACCATTTTATTCACCATGTGACAATGGAATGAGGGAACGGGATCCTGCAATACAGTAGTCATGGGCACCTGTGCTGGGCGGGTCCGGCTCCATCTGGTGCTCTCGGTGTGAGACAGCTCATGCAGGCACCGGTGGATCCCTAGCAGTAGCTGCCGATCATGCCTCCAATTCTGCTCCAGGTGGATCTTGCACACTGTAAAGGGAGACGGGGCAGTGGAGGAACCTGTCCAGCCCCTCATGTAACAGTTGTGTGCCTGGCACAGCTGGACAGGAGGTTGTTATTGTGAACCAACTTGTATCTACTCCTCAAGTCCTTTGCCTGCTGCCAGCACTGGCACATGTCCCTATTGCACCCCAGCCGTGCCATCTCGTTGGGGATGTCTTGCTATACCGATTCATTTCGGGAGCATCTCACAGGTTTCTCCTGTGTTTTGGCCTCCCCCCACAGGTAGATGAAGACCCTGGTCTCTTTCTGGGCCCAGGGCATGCCCTTGAGTGCAGGGCCTATGGGGAGTGCAGTTTGCATGGCTGGGGCCTGAGAGGAGGATGGTCTCCTGGCCAGGCTGTGGGTGGGATGGGGGGGTGACCATTTTGTGAGTGGCCGCAGCATCATTTCTCCATGATGCTGGCAAACCTGTTCCCTGGATGGGTATGCGGCCTGGTTCACAGGGATGCATGTGGGGCCCTCCCCATGCATGGATTTGCCTCACCCTGTACGGAGCATCCTGGCTTTTTTTCCGCTGCTCTGTGACTGGCCATGGGTGGGTGGTGCATGGGTCATGAGAGCATGCACCCCTACCTCCACTTTCAGACAGGCGTTTGGATGCGTGTGGTAGGGATGGACCTGTGTTGTAGCGTCTTGTCTAAAAACAGCCAAAGTGTTGGAATTAGATAACGTGACTTGGGAGTTATTCCTTCATTGAATCCAGGGGCCGGTCAGTTATAAAGAAAAACAGCACGGTTTGTTGATTAATTTATTAAAGTACAGTTAAGGAGTGACATGTCTCAAAGGAAGATACACAAGTTACAAACAGCTATGAAGTTAAGGGTAGTTTACTTACAGCTGGACCAAGTCTGGGAGTCAAAGATTCATTCTGATGTTCTTCATTGAGGCAGGCAGTGGTAACTATTTTGCTTTTGTGCCTCACTCTTTATAGGTCACGGTAACCAGGCTTATATGTACTAAACCTTCACATTGTCACATATTTATCTTCTCTTACTGTGCTTTCGTAGTTATTCGGAATACCCGCCTCTGTACCCCCATGAATTGCATTATTGGTAGAGATAAACCAGATTTTTACATCCCTGTTATCTAGTGGTTCTCAAAATGTTTGCCTTTGCGACCCCATTTTGAGACTTCCTATGACCCCCCCCCCCAAGAGCTACAAAGACAGAAGATGGCAAATGACACTGACTCCATCTGCAAATGAGGTGACACAATTAGGAGTTCTAATTCACCATTGGGAATCTGCTCTGTTGTCGAATATATTTGTTCAAAACCAACTATGACCAAGAGAGGTCTTGAGTCATTCTTGCCCGTTATGACAAGGTAAGTCCTACCTTGCACTAGCCACTATTTAAACAGCCTAACTCAGCCCTTTCATATCCTACACACAGCCCAATAAGCAGCCCCTGCTGGACAGGAGGCTGTTAGTGACTGAGGCCCTTAAATGGGGAACAGAAAGTGGAGTTGTGGACAGGGCATGGACTGATAGAGGGCTCCAGCCCACACCAGCAAAAGGCAGTCAAAGGTAAATAGGATTGACTTGTGTGTGTTAATCCCTATTGTCCCCAAACACACACCACCCATGACTGGGTCAGTAGAAATCTAATCCCCAAAACCTGCGTGACTGCAGTGTTTTTATTCAAAATCCATGGACCTTCTTAGACTTTAGCAGTTATAATTTGGCATTCCAGTTGGCCATAGTCTTGCATATGAATGCCACTGGAGAAGAAGAAGCAGTCAGATGAAATATTTATTAGCCTTTCAAACTGAAATGCCGTCTCTGTTGCTGTAAAGTGACCATTCCAGCAGCAGTTTTTAAAACTAGAGCTGCTGTGATCAATTAGACATTCCCAAATCTAGATTTTAAATAGTAGATCTGCCTAAAAGAGAAAAGCAGGTAATAGGTTAAATGTCTACAATGGCTCCCACAATTTAAAATAATGATAGCCAAAAGTTATTTCATTTAGTTCCATATATGCTTAAACCTGTCTGACCTTCTTCTTTAAAAGAGATGCCATTTGCTATGTAGCAGGGTGGCAATTGCCCTCCTCATCCGACTCTGGTCCACAATCTGTCACCCAAAGGCCCCAATCCAGACAAAGACTTGCACATGTGCTTAGCGTTGCCACCTGTGGTGGATTTTTTTACCTGACACTCCCATAGGCCAAAATGGAAGTGTCTGGTAAAAAAACAACCAAAGGTGGCAACCCTAAGCACACGTGTAAGTCTTTTCCTGGATTAGAGTGTTTGGGTAATGCTGGAAATACAGTACAAAATAGAAGTGGATCCGTTTTGTCACTATATCTTCTTTTAGTGAGGGCCTGCAAATAGAAGACAAGTTCACACACACATACCTATGCTGGTTTCCCCACCACAAGAATAACTGTGTTGAACTAAGGCTGCTTTTAGACGTGCGTGACGCACACGTGGCGTGAAATCACACCACATGTAAGTTTAAATGCGACATCTCATGCTTTATAGCCGGTCGTGTATTCTTTTAAAACCGCGAACTAAATACCTCGATATCGAGGGTGAGCCGTCTGAAGCTGAATCCCGACAATACCTCGAAATCGAGGTATTTAGTTTGCGGTTTTAAAAGAATACACGACCGGCTATAAAGCATGAGATGTCACGTCTAAAAGCAGCCTTAGGGATTTTTACACGCTGCATACATCTAAAAGTAGCCTAAGAGGAGACTTTCCTTAGCCACTGCCCAGGGATATCAGTGACTCAAGATATGGCAGGAACATCCTGCTGACAGACCCACGGAGAGGAAGTTGGGACTATGGTACACTCTGGTAGCTGGAGGTCACCTACCTCCCATCTCCACATCTCACCACTGCCTAGTGGCTGGCTTAGCCAATTCCTGGTGAGAAGGCTACTTTATTCACATGGATTCTGGCTCCAATTTGAAGAACCAAGCTTGAACTGGTGCCCTTGTAGCCCTAGGTGCAGTTGCTGACTGCAGCGCCACCAGCTTTAGCTGGTCAGGGCTTAATATGGCCCAAACTGAACTCATTTCCCCACAGCTTCAGCTGGTCAGGGCCCAGTAGTGGTTAGAAGTTCTTCTTTGGTGCCGGTCAGGCCATGCACCCCCACCTCAGCTTTGCTCCACACCCCCAGCTTCCTGATTGGCTTCTGGCCTGTATATAAGGCCAATATTCCCACAGGAAGCTGGGCGGAGCAGTCAGTTACTTACTGTGCCTTCTCCTGCTGTTTCCATGTACTTTGGACCGGCTCTGCACTCCCCAATCCTGGTGTGTCTTCTGGACCAGTTGGAGGCTGACCCTTCAGAGCTTCCTTCCTAGAATCCAGTCCTTCTGCCCTACTGCCTGCTTTGCCTGTCTGTCCAGTGAGTCTGTTGATCAGCCTGCTTTGTCCAACCATCCACTCTGTCCATTCATCTACCTCGTCCGTTCATCTCCCTGTCTGTCACACCCCCTTTGGTTCATGTGTTGATCCCCGCTCCAGACCTTCTAGATTTGACCCTGACCTGACTCTCTGTGCTCCCAACCTGCTCTCCTGACAGCAGTCCTCTTCTAGTTGCTCAATATAGGCCAGGGGTGAGAAAAGTTCCCAAGCCCAAGAGCCCCATACCAACACTTTCTTATTGCCAGGAGCCATGAGACACTTCACACTGAATGTTGGCTTCCCTCAAACCTGTGGACGGGGCAGTGTGGTTTCTCCTACCTGCCCACCCCACATCCCAGCTCATCCAGCAGGTTCAAGCATCAGTAATACTGACTCATGGTGTACTGCCCCTGTTCCCATCACCCCAGAAGGCTCTACTGGTAGCCAGCTTAACCTTAATATGGCCAAAACTGAACTCATTTCCCCCCAAAAAACATTCCCCTCCCGCCTCCCTCTTCCCTGTCAGTTTTAATTGAGGGTGTCATAATCCAGCCTGTCCCTCAGATGCTTAGCATGGGATTAATCTTCAAAACCTCCCTTTCCTTTACACCTCAGATCCAGGCTGTTGCCAAATCCTATAATTTCACTCTGCATAATTGTCAGCCGCCGCCACCGCCTGCCTCAGCGTTCCCCAGCCCAGCAGGGCTCCCAGAGTGCAGGGACGCAAGACGGGCTGCGGGACACGCCCCTCACGAGCGGCGCACCGGCCGCCGACGCAGGGGCCGTGGCCACGCCCCCAGAGGCCGTTCCAAGAATTCTCCCTGCAGAGCAGGGCACGCCCTTGGCCACGCCCCCGTCATTGCCGCGACGCTCAGAGCGTCTGCGGGCACGCACGGGGGCGGGGCCTGCTGCATAAAAACCAGCGCCGCAGTTAGAGCGACGCTGGTGATTGTTGGAAACCGGCCCCCTTGTGCTTGAGCGAAGAGTGTGGAGATTGCAAGAGCTTGCTGACTAGAACCCTTCTGGAACCTTCAGACTGCGTGACTTCCTTCATTGAATTTTCCCTGGTGTGCCTGAAGCGAGTGCAGGGTGCGTGGTGAGTGTGAGAGGTGTGGGAGTCCCCTTCCCTTCCACCCCAGGCCCGGGGTAGGTCCCCACCCTGGGGAGCACTGTGTATGCGTGACCCTGCCTCCTCCCTTGCAACTCTGGGTACGGGCCCTTCCCCCTCACGGGCTTCTCACCGCCGTTTGCTCCAACCCGTCCTTTGTCTCCTGAGTGTGTGTCCTAGGGAGTGTGGGGGTATCGAGCGGGCTCTCTCAATCCAGGCGCCCTATGATGATAGCGGCCTGTTCTCTTTCATTAGAGGTAACGGCCAACACACTATCCTGACGGGCATAGAAACACCCCGCTGTTGCCACGCTGAGAGAGCCGCTATTGGAGATACCCAGCGCATGAGAAGAGTGTGTGAGACCCTCTTTGTGTTCTTCCCCCCCCCCGGTGACAAATCACCAGCAACTGCTAGCCCCTTAGCTGAGCCCTTTACGAAGCCAAAAAAGGGGTCCCCCGTTATGGATATAGCCACAGAACTGAACCGCTTGACACAAGCGGTTCAATCCTTAGCCATGGAGCTAAAAGATGTCCAGGCCCAGCAGGAGACCTTAACGTCCACAGTGACTCAACTCCAAGGAGCCGCCGTGGCGGCACCTGGAGTGGCTGCCCCCGTGGCAGCCGCTGCCCCCCTGGCACCCCCCGTACCAGCAGGGGCCCTTGTAGCAGCAGGGCCTAGGGAACCCAAGGGGCCAAAACTAGAGAAATTTTTGGGGGACCGGCGGGGCTTCCAGGCCTTTTTGGCCTTGTGTCGGCTAACCTTTACCCTCCAGCCACACACATATGCTACAGATGCATTAAAGGTAGCCTTCATTGTAGGCAATCTGGGAGGCACGGCCCTGGAGTGGGCCACAACCCTGTTACGTAGTGATAGCCCGTTGTTGACAAATTATGCCAATATCCTTAAGGAGTTTACCTTCCTTTTCGACAACCCACATCGTGCGCAAGATGCCCAAACCGCCATTATGAACTTACGTCAGGGACGCACCCCTGCTCTGGAATACATCACCCAATTCCAGCAGCTAGCCATGGAACTTCAGTGGCCCAAAGAAGTCTTACGCGTAATGTTTAAGAAAGGATTATGCGAAGAGATCAAGGAACAGTTGGCCTTAGTAGAAACCCCAGTGGCATGGGAGACCCTCGCCAACCTGGTGCTACAAATTGAGGACCGCCTAGCGGAAAGGAGACGAGAGAGGCGCCAGGAAGCCCGACCCTACTCGGCGAGACCCCCGTTTACGCTCCCCCCAGTTCGGCCCGCTGAGGCCAGTCGCCTGCCCGAGCCCGAGCCCATGCAAGTGGGGGCATCCCGGGGGGCTCTATCTAAGGAAGAACGGGACCGACGTCGGAGTACCCGAGCGTGTTTTTACTGTGGGGATCCAACCCATTTCATCGGGGAATGCCCCGAGTTACCCCCAGAACGAAGGAGGATGGGAAACGCCAGAGGCCGAGATGGGCCGGGGCCATCTCGGTCATAACTACCCATTACAAGTCCCCGACCCAGACCCTTAAGGACCCCCATTTACGGATTCCTATCACCTTAAGAATCAACCCGCACCGATCTGTAGTATGCTGGGCCCTCATCGACTCAGGTGCTTCAGGAAATTTCATCGACCATGCCTTAGCTGAGCAGTGGCGACTCCCCGTCCAGAAAAAGATGGTACCAGAACCCATTCACACTATTGATGGATCCCCTTTGATCTCGGGGCCCATTACTACATGTACTACACCCTTGACCTGCATCATCGGGGACCACGGGGAACAGATTCCCTTCGATCTTGTTTGCACCCCTCTATTTCAAGTAGTCCTCGGGAGCCCGTGGCTCTACCAACATAATCCAACGATCCAATGGTCGGAACGACAGGTGCGTTTTTTGACCCCTTACTGCCTGCAGAATTGTCGCCTCCCGAAGCCCGGACGCGGGGCTCTAGCCACCTCGGGGCCCCCATGTGAGACCAGAAACCTAACACTACCTAAGGAGTACGCCACTTTCCAAGACGTCTTCTGTAAGACTCGGGCCACGGAGTTACCCCCACATCGGCCATATGATTGTCCGATTGATTTGCTGCCAGACAAAAACCCCCCGTTCGGACGCATTTATGCGTTAGCCGAACCTGAACTCAAGGTGCTACGCCAATAGCTCGACGAAAACCTGCAACAAGGCTTCATCCGACCCTCCACTTCGCCCGCGGGCGCCCCCATATTTTTTGTTTCTAAGAAAGATGGGGGTCTCCGACCCTGTGTGGACTATAGGGGATTGAACCAAATAACCATCAAGAATCGCTACCCGCTCCCGTTGATACCCGAACTCTTGGACCGCCTACAGGGAGCCCAAGTGTTCACGAAACTAGACCTACGAGGAGCGTATAACCTGCTACGCATGCGCCAGGGGGACGAATGGAAGACGGCGTTTCGCACCCGTTACGGATTGTTTGAGTACCTTGTGATGCCCTTCGGCCTTGCCAATGCGCCGGCCGCATTCCAGCACCTCATAAATGAGGTTTTCCGGGATATCCTTGACGTCTACGTTATCGCGTATCTCGACGACATTTTAATCTACTCCCTTAACCTGGATGACCACATCCGCCATGTGTGCGAAGTCCTTCGGCGACTAAGAAACAACAGGCTGTACTGCAAACGAGAAAAATGCTTTTTTCACCTGCGTTCCCTTAGCTTCTTGGGGTTCATCATCAGCCCCCAGGGTATCCGAATGGACCCTCAAAAGGTCGAGGCCTTAAGTAGATGGCCAGCTCCCAAGGCGGTGAAACCCTTACAGCGCTTCCTTGGGAGCGCAAATTACTACAGACAGTATATCTCCAATTATGCTGAAATCACTGCCCCTTTGACCTTATTATTGAAAAAAAATCAACCCTATGAGTGGACGCCTAAACAACAGTATAGTTTTTCCTATTTAAAAAACGCCTTTATGACAGCCCCCCTGTTACAGCACCCTAACCCCAAGAAACCTTTTTTTGTAGAAGCAGACGCTTCGGGGAAGGCCATCGGAGCAGTGTTACTGCAGGAACATGAACCCCCGGAACCATTACTCCCCTGCGCCTATTACTCCAGACAACTGACCTCAGCGGAAAGGAACTATAACATCTTAGATCGAGAACTCTTGGCCATCAAGGTCGCTTTTGAAGTGTGGCGCCACTACTTGGAAGGAGCCCGACACCCGGTGACCGTGGTAACGGACCACCGGAACTTGACCTTCCTCCAAACGGCCCAAATCACCAATGCCCGCCATGCCCGCTGGGCCCTGTTCTTCGCCAGGTTCGACTTCCGGATCCGTTATCGGCCCGGGAAGCTCCACCTATTAGCGGACGCCCTCTCCCGCTACTATGAACAGAGTCCAGACCTCCCGACCAAACCCGAGTCTATCCTAAGACCCCAAACATTCGCAGGTACATATACTACACTGCAAGAGATGCGTGAGGCTGCCCTGCAAGAAACCCCCGAACCAGCCCTCCCAGCGACAGGGGAACCCAACCGAACACACCTGGTATGGGTCCCCCCCTCCTATCGGCAAGACGTATTATGGGCCCATCACGATGCCCCTACAGCAGGACACCCAGGTATTGAACGAACAACGCAACTAATCCGTCGATCCTTTTGGTGGCCTAAATTACCACAGGATGTGACTCGGCACGTATCCAGCTGTGACATTTGTGCCCGAACGAAAACCCCTCGCCGGGCCCCAATAGGACTCCTTCAGGTGACTTCCCCTCCGTTAGGTCCGTGGCAACGAGTAGGTCTTGATTTTGTCGTGGATCTTCCCCCATCCCGCCAGTACACCACGGTGTTAGTAGTGGTGGATCACTTCACTAAACTGGCTCATTTCATCGCCTGCAAGGGGCTGCCATCTGCTAAGCGCACCGCGCTGCTCTTCATCCGTCATGTTTTCAAACTACATGGTTGTCCGCGCGAAATCATAAGTGACAGAGGGACCCAGTTTACCTCGCGCTTCTGGAAGGCCTTGTTCCAGGCCCTGCACGTCTCTCTTAAACCTACCACGGCCTACCACCCCCAGGCTAACGGACAGGTCGAAAGAATAAACCAAAACATGGAACAATATTTGCGGTGCTACGTCAACTATCTACAAGACGACTGGCATGCATGGCTCCCGCTCGCTGAATTCGCATGCAATAATGCGCCCCATGCCTCGTTGGGGAACTCACCATTCTTTATTACCTATGGCTTCCACCCCCAAGGGGGAGCCATTGAAACACCAGCTACGACCGTACCGGCCGCAGGAGCACTTCTGCAACAAATTCAACATGCGCAAGTAATCGCACAACGAGTATTGGCACAAGCGCGACAACAATACAAGGTACAGGCCGATCGACATCGGCGATCGGAACCCCCATTACAACCGGGCGACCTCGTGTGGATCGACCGGCGTCGCTACCCCTCCTCTCGACCCTCCTCCAAGCTCGACCACCGATACATTGGACCTTTCCCGATATTGAGGCAACTCAACGAGGTAACCTATACGGTAAAGTTGCCCGCTCATTCGCGTATTCACCCCACCTTTCATAGATCCCTGTTAAAAAAGGCCGACATCCGGCCCGGTGGGCCTACAGTGGAAAACCTTGATCCCCTTGTTCAACCCGATAGGGACCCCGACTATGAGGTGAAGGCAATATTGGACTCTCGACTCCGACGGGGTCACTTACAGTACCTAATCGATTGGGTGGGGTTCGGTCCATCGGACCGCTCCTGGGAACCCGTCGGCAACATATCAGCCCCTCGCCTTATTAGGTTGTTTCACCTCCGCCACCCCACGAAGCCTGGCCCGGGGGGGCGGCGGCTTCGACGGGGGGGTATTGTCAGCCGCCGCCGCCGCCTGCCTCAGCGTTCCCCAGCCCAGCAGGGCTCCCAGAGTGCAGGGCCGCAAGACGGGCTGCGGGACACGCCCCTCACGAGCGGCGCACCGGCCGCCGACGCAGGGGCCGTGGCCACGCCCCCAGAGGCCGTTCCGAGAATTCTCCCTGCAGAGCAGGGCACGCCCTTGGCCACGCCCCCGTCGTTGCCGCGACGCTCAGAGCGTCTGCGGGCACGCACAGGGGCGGGGCCTGCTGCATAAAGACCAGCGCCGCAGTTAGAGCGACGCTGGTGATTGTTGGAAACCGGCCCCCTTGTGCTTGAGCGAAGAGTGTGGAGACTGCGAAGCTTGCTTGCTAGAACCCTTCTGGAACCTTGAGACTGTGTGACTTCCTCCATTGAATTTCCCCTGGTGTGCCTGAAGCGAGTGCAGGGTGAGTGGTGAGTGTGAGAGGTGTGGGAGTCCCCTTCCCTTCCACCCCAGGCCCGGGGTAGGTCCCCACCCTGGGGAGCACTGTGTGTGCGTGACCCTGTCTCCTCCCTTGCAACTCTGGGTACGGGCCCTTCCCCCTCACGGGCTTCTCACCGCAGCTGGCTCCAACCCATCCTTCTGTCCCCTGAGTGTGTGTTCTAGGGAGTGTGGGGGTATCGAGCGGGCTCTCTCAATCCAGGCGCCCTATGATGATAGCGGCCTGTTCTCTTTCATTAGAGGTAACGGCCAACACACTATCCTGACGGGCATAGAAACACCCCGCTGTTGCCACGCTGAGAGAGCCGCTATTGGAGATACCCAGCGCATGAGAAGAGTGTGTGAGACCCTCTTTGTGTTCTTCCCCCCCCCCCCGGTGACAATAATATTGCAAAAATCTGGCCTTGCCTTACAGCTTCCACCTCCAAAACCCTAGTCCATTCTCCGGTCATCTCTCACCTTGACTACTGCAGCTTCCTCCCTACTGGTCGCCCTGCTCTGATCTCACTCCCCTTATTTCCGTTCAGTGCTGTGCCAAAGTCATCCACCTTGCCTGTCACTCTGACCATGTTCAGCCCCTCCTCTCTTCCCTACTCTGGCTCCCTCTGCCTGAATGTATTCAGCACAAGCTCCTTGTCTTTGCCTTCAAGGCTCTTCATGGCCTTGCTCCGTCATTTCCTGCCACATTCCCACCCTGGAACTTTGATCCTCCTCCTCCCCTCACCTGCTTGTGACTTCTTTGCTGCTCAAAACTTATTTGCCCCTTCTCCCTTGCTGTTCCTATGCCTGGAACTCCCTCCCTGGACACATATGTTCTGCTTCCTCCCTCCCAACCATCAATCCCTCCTGAAAGCCTCCCTCTTTTGTCAGACTTTCCCTAACTCATCATGAGGAGGAAATTCCGTCTCTTCCCTCAGAATCCTTCTCTTTCCTGTAACTAAGTTAGCCACATGCACCTGCAACTTCTCAACTATCCTTGTCTCTTCCTATGTTCACCTCTCCCTTGTCTTTCTTAGATAGTAAATCCTTGGGGTAGGGACCTGTCTAACTATTGATTGTACAGCATCAAGTACATTGCTTGAGCTATATAAATTAATCATCAATCATCATCATCAACATCACACCAAACGACTTACCCAGTCCTAATGGGGCTTGCACCAGCAGAGTACTTTCAGAGTTGGACTTAACTTTGCCACCTCAAACATATGAAACAAAAACATATACATGGTATCAGCTAGTACTAAAGAATGCAAATAATTTTTTCTTACAATGAATGGATATTCAGTATCTCTTACTAATACTGCACTCTCTAGAGCTACTCCATTTCAGTGCATAAATTATACATTCTGAGAAATTTGGCTCCAAGCTTATACAGATGCAATGCCATGCTGCTATTGCATTCAATTGCATCAATAGGAGGATCTTGCAAGACTGGGTGACTGGGCATCCAAATTATTATTATTATTATTATTTTATTTTATTATTAATTTTATTTTAATATATAAACGTATATCTGCACCCTCCTGCAGCTAACAATATAAAATTAAAAAAATACAAAATACAATAATACAAAATAAAATAAATAAACAGCAATATAAAGCAGCACTATAAAATGACACTATAAAATGGTGGGGCACCAGAAAAAATAAAACCCACCTCCCTAACCCTCAACCCCCCACCCATTACCCATCTCCTTCACCAAAAACCTGGCGGAACAGCTAGGTCTTACATTGTTGTTGAAAGGAGGAGAGGTCCAGGGCCATACAAACATCAGGCAGGAGAGAGTTCCACAGCCTTGGTGCAGCCTCCAAGAATGCTCTCTTCGTAGTCACCCCCTGAGATACCTGGGGGACTTCAAGAAAGGCTCCCCCGGTTGACAGCAGAGACCGATCCAGAGCCCGGGGTGTGAGGTGGTCCCACAGGTAGACACAGCCCAGGCTTTATAGGTCAGCACCAACACCTTGAATTGGGCCCGGAAGACTATAGGCAGCCAGTGCAGAGAATGGAGCACTAGTGTACCCATCCCCATAAGGAGGCAGGCCGCTGCCTTCTGCACCAGCTGCAGCCTCTGAACCGTCACCATGGGTAGCCCCACGTAGAGCGCGTTACAATACTCCAGTCTTGACTGAGGTGATGAAAGCATGAATGATAGTGGCCAGGTTGGAGTCTGAGACATACGGCCAAAGCCGCTGCACCAGAGGTAACTGACATAATGCGTCCTCACCACAGCCCCCACCTGGACATCCAGAAAACATAAAACAATAAACATGAAAACTATTAAAACACTACAATATATAAAAATATACATAATAAAAATATTAAAAATTCAAGCAGCAGCTAAGGCAAATAAAACCCCTCCCCTACCACCCCCCCCCGAAGGCCCGGTGGAACAACCAGGTCTTACAATATCTACAGAAAGAGGGGAGGTCCGGGGACAGATGGGCCTCCAACGGGAGGGAGTTCCACAGCCGAGGTGCGGCCACCGAGAACGCCCTCTCCGCAGTCGCCACCCAACATACCTGGGGGACTTTGAGCCAGGCACCCCTGTCTGACCACAAGGGTCGCAAAATGACCTGAGGCAGTCTCACAGGTAAGCAGGACCCAAGGTAATAGGTCATTGCCAACACCTTGAATGCTCTTGGGAATTAGCTGGATACCTGAACTGCACAAACAGCAACAGAGGAAGAAAGGTCTGTTCAGTATATATACTTTGGGATTATTTTTCTATTATAACTCAGTCAGCAAAGTTATCTCCAAACGCATTGTCTGGGGCTGAGTACTCGAGCCTCAATCCAGTAAAGTATATGATGTCCCTCTAGAGTCAATAGTGTGTATCTTCTAGAGAATGGGGGCAGAGAGCACATGTTTTCTCACGGGTTTGAGAGAGTGAGGAGAGCCTCCTTCATTTCTTCATGGTTCCTGCTTAAGTGTAGCTGTCAGGTGCCAGCATAGGTGACTGGTAACTATCGCCGAGTTCACGGGGGGGGGGGGGAGAGAGACAGGAGTGGGACTAGACAGGGGGCTGGGCAAAGGTTCTGTAGAGTTCTATAAGGCTTCTAAGAATGGGGGGGGGGGCACATGCCACCCCATCTCCTTCCTGTGAGTCGCCTATGGGTGCCAGAGGAGTACAGATTCAGCGAGCAGCGCAGAGTCAGTCCCAACAGTCCAGATAATGGTGCTAGGATATGTTCATATAAGACCAGGTCCCAGAATCATCACGGTAAGGAACGAACACATGGCCCAAAAGGGTAGGGCAGACCAAGACAGACTCAACGGATGGATGAAACAGACCAACAAACTTAACAGACCCAGCTTGGGACGGTCCACAGACTCAGATCAAACTGACACAGAGACTAAATCAGAGCAGACAAACAGATTCTGATCAGGATAGGCAGAGGCCAAGCTGGACAAACAAGGCAAGGTTGGACTAGTTGAGTTGGGAAAAGGCTGGGCTGAAGGACTGGGTTCCAAGGAGTCAGAAGGGCCAGTCTCCCACTGGCTCAGAAGGATATGCTAGGCCCGGAGGGGAGGTGCAGGACCAGTCCAGGTTTTGCGGAAACATAAGACACAAACGGATAGCACAGGGAGGGACCAGGAAGTGACCAATGATCCACCCAGCTTCCTGTGGCTGCTGACTGGCCTTATATACAGGCCAGCAGCCAACCAGGAAGCTGGAGGCATGGAGCACGCTTGAGGGGGTGTGTCTGGCCTGACTGGGGTGGTGTAAAGTCATCATTACTAGCCCTGGGCCTGGCCAGAGCACCTTGATAGTGCAGAGATGCCAGCCCCTGTGCTCAGGGCCCCAAGGATGCCAGTTCAAGCCAGGGTGCTGACAGTGGCAACTCTGAGGAAGTGGCACTAGGTGTTAACAGAAGTGACATGGAGTACCACCATCACAACCTGACCCAAGTTGGGAACCCCCTGCCAACATAGTCTTGACTGTGTCAAGCTGGCCAAACATACATGCTAGCTGCCACACAAATGTGTGGCTGGCCCTGCCCCTGCGTGTCACCCAATTCCCTACCCCTTACCATGATGAGCAGCCATGGTGGACCTGATCCAGGTTGGGTCACAGTGGACCATAATAAACATTATAGCCCACTGTGGCCCTGGTGGACAGTACTCTGGACTGTGACCCTGGAGGTCTCTAGGTTTGCTGCTGACACACCCGGGAGGAATCCTAGGCCAACATCTGGCGGCGCACCAACAACCATGCTGGTGGCTCGTGTACCTCAGTTGGCCACCATCATGTTTGTTAACACCCACTGACTTTGCTGACTGACCAACTCCAGCCACAGGTCTCTAATAGCCTTCTGGAATGCCCTACTACACATTGGGACATATTCCATTAGCTGGCTATGAATTAAATCTCCCCTCTCCTGACTGTTCTTCGTTCCTATACACTTCCTCTTTTTCTTTTTAATCTTTCCTTTAGTCCCTGGTTCTGCAAGATAAGGAGTTAAGAGCTAGTTCCTCATTTTCTAACTAAGCTAAAGAGGTGATATGAGGCCACAGTGTAGACTAGAACCCATGAACCTTAGCATGGTTGCCCAACCACTAAACTGCTCAGCTATACTGCTAATGCTATAGCTGCATCTTTATAAACAGCTCTTTAACTTTACTGGCCAATACACAAAGTCCCTCCCTAGTGGCTGAAATAAACAAGCAATCAAGAAGCTGTAGCTCAAGTGATGGAGGTTTGGAAAGAAAATCTGAAAGTCAGGGAGTCAAGTCATTTTTTGAAGGGGCTATGTGTGTATGACTGATTTAATTTTTTTAAAAGTTTGCTTTTTAAAACTGTTTTCTAACAACTGTGACAAGAATGAGGGCTTGGGAGATAAAGTAAGTGGAACAACTGTTGTTACTCCACTGATAGGGTTGGTGGAATAATACCTGTGAGTGACTAATAACTAGCAAATTATTTTTCCTGCCAGTAGTCAAATTATTTGTGAATATTTCCCCATTATTCTACCAGCTCTAGTGTCTAGTTTAATAATCCATTCTGAAATGCGTAGCTCCCTGATCAGGGTAGGGAAAGTAAGGCAGGTCTTCCACTGATACAGTCACAAAGAGCAGCCTGTCACAGGATAAAATTACCAAGTTAAATTTTCTTATACATTCCTTTTGTAACAAGCAAGAATTCATTATGTCAAGCCCTGCAAATGAGCTGTGTTTTGAAGCTGCTACACATGATAGTGGAACATTGTTGGAATATAGAAACAGAAAATGTGTATGGAAGATGGTTATTCAACAGGGCCTTAATTTACAAGAAACATTCCACACTTTAATTGAACACTTCTAAATATACTGCATCTGCTTTAATAGACTGCTCTTGCCATATGCATATGTACAATCTCCAAAGGATTGTTAAAATTTGTTTCAGTCGAGCTGGGAACCAAGAAGAAATAGCAGCTTTGAGCCATACAGTAAAGACATGCATTATTAAACACTGGAAATGTACTTAGTTTTTGTGTTAACATTCAGTACTTTCCTGGTGACTAGTTAACCCCATATAGCTAAGTGACCTGTTTTTTGTGTGTGTGTGCGTGCGCGCGTGGCGTTTTCTTTAAAATCAGACTCCTAAAACTATTCTGTGCCATCCTCCTGGCTACTGATTCAGTGGTGCTGCTTTGTTTGATTAGACCTTGCTTTTACAGGCTATTTAACTGGTGCAAAAGTAATTTAATAAAGGAAATGCAGTGATAATATGGAAGGAATAAAAACCAGACAAAACTGGGGTATATTTATTGATTCTGACAAATTCTACTATAAAGCTATGAACACGTGAACTGTCGTATGGGGCAATGGCCCATCTAGCCCAGTATCCAATGAACACATTATACCTATGTTTTATAGTCTGCATTGGCTACCAATAGCTTTCCGGACACAATTCATGGTGCAAGTTTTGATCTTTTAAGCCCTAAATGGCCTGGGCCCCACATATCTGAAAGACATATATGGGTGTCTTCAGACGTTACGAGATCACGGTGAACCACGGTGAATACCCACCTGTGGTCACCGTGTCTCGAACGTCTGTTTGCGGGTCGCCAGATGTTCGCCACGGTGAATCCCCACATGGGGTCTGTTTGAACCACGCTTCCCGGGCTAGCCGGGGGAAGGTCCCGGGAAGCGTGGTCAAACGGACCCCGGGCCGGGACCAACGAAAAGTCACGTCTGGCCACGCACCACGGCCCGGGATCCCCGGCGGGATCCCGGGCCACGGCGCTTCCGGCCCGACGCGGCGGCCGCAATGGCCCCGCCGCCCGCCCGTCTCCTCGGAGGGCGGGCGGCGGGGTGCGTGGAGGGGGTGGGGCCGTGTGGCCGCACGTTGCGCCGCGCGGCCCCGGCCCCTCCCACTTTCCCCACCGGGATCCCCCCGGCACGTCTGTTGTGGCGTTACGGGGTGACCCTGGCGGGGAACGAAGCCGGTGGTTTCGGTACGGAGTCAAAGGGCCCCGTAACGTCTGAAATCACCCTATGTTCCATTGCAATCCCTGTGGTCGACTGGGAGCACTCTCTGTGGGTACCATCTTCCAGCAAGGTTCATACCGTGAGGGTGTGCAGAGACTCATTCTTGGTTGCTGCCCCAGTGGTGTGGTTCGTGGTTCGTCAGAGCACAAGCCTGAACATTTTACAGAGGCAAGATTTTTCTTTTTGGCCAAAGCATTTAGCAGGTAGATATAAGGGTTGGGTGGGAGGTTCTAGGGGAATGGGGTGAGGTTTAATAAAGAGTTTAAAAATATATTTTAATGCATCTTTAATGTATTTTAATACGTTCCTGAGCTATACAGGAAGGGTAGGGTATAAGTTTAAATAAATATTCTGTCTCCAATAGTGTCCACAGCACCAGATGCTTCAGAGTGAGTACACAAAACCAGGGCATAGATGGAATTATGCATTCCCTTCATCATTTAATTGCTTCCAGCTTTCAGTAATCAGAGGTTACATCCCCTGTCCAACTTGGCTAATAATAGCCATTAATGGACCTGTCTTCAATGAATGTATTTAATCTTCCCTTATGCATAATAAAAAAAATATCTAAATGTTATAAAACAGATAAAGGACTTTCCCTGATGGTTCTGATTATCCATCCAACTACTCTTGACATGAGCAGCTGGATGGAGAAAGGATCCCACAGGATTTGAGAAAAAGTTTCCGACCTTTTTGCTGTGTGACCCCATTTTGAGACGTAAATAATATAACCCCACCGCTCAATACAGCAGCAAAAATATGCAAAGCATATCAAATATCAGTCACAATCGCAACCTGTTTTGAGTTGAAGAAATTCTATCCTTGTAGTTTGCTGAAAAGTAAAATATTAGTGTTCGTTCCCTGGCTGTGGAGGAGTGGATGTCCAGCTGCCTCCATAGGATTGTGTGTATAAACTCATCCCAGATTCCAGGGCAAGCCAGTAAACTGGACTATGACTTCTCTGATGATTTCATTCATCAGTATCGGCCCGCTCATGACTCCCTACCTTCCTCCAGCCTGAACATTCAGGGGACCATCTACTTGTGGATCACACACTTTTTGTGTTGAATGGGGTGCATTGTTCCATATTCTCAGATGAATCTCGCAGAAGGTGCTGTATGTGTTTAGGGCAGAGGTTTCCCCAAGCTATGGGTCATGAGTCTGACTCCCAGTGGGATCATTTGATGATCATTTGAAATATATTAATTGATATCGGATATATGTTTGCATGAATTTGTTGCAGTTCAGACTCATAGGATTATATTTAAATCTCAGAGGGCATGTCAAGCAGGCAAAACATCAGGAACCTTTATTTTAGGGCTAGAGAGAGCCAGTTCAGGAATGGCTTGCTTTCCTCCAACGTTCCTCCATTGGTACTGTAGAGATTTCCCAATAAAATTAATGAGGCCCCAGCTTGTGTTCACCTCCTGTCCCCCATTTCCTTTAAGAACTCTAACCATGACAGGGAAGACCTGGTAGTTAGCACAGGGCTCCTTCATGGATAGTCCTGACCTTCTCTTTGTCCTCCAAAGTTTGTGGGGATTGGAAGCTGGACAAGGGGAGCTCTGCCTCTGAGATAGTAGTTGTTAGCAAGAAATCCTGTGATGAAAACCTTAGCAGCAGGGGAATCTGGGGTCAAATTAAGTAATACTTAATGCTGTCCTAGTCCTTGGGCTTTCCCTGCTATTTACTTTCTACTCCAAGAATCCGGTGTTTAGCATGAGTCTGTCGTCATTACTGGTAAAGCCATGATAGTGCATGGTTCTTTGCTATGGTGAGAGGCTTCTGTGATCTTGCATGGCTTTTTTATTTGTGCTAATGAGAATGGAAAATACAGTTCTGTGGCTGCATTTTAGGACAAACCAGGTCCATAATGCAACAACAACTGTAATTTCCACCGATGCTGGCAATAAAGAAGGTGTTGAAAGGAACACGGAAATCCAAATCAATGTGAGAACCATGTGTTAATGTGGCTGCCTTGCAGTGTGGACTTTCCCTTTTGTTTCTCATGACTTTAATAATAGTTTTAGGCTTATGCTTAAAGTATTTTACTAGTGCAAACCCCATGGGGATTGAGCTATTGAATTCATAAGAGAACCTCGGCCCCTTTCTCTACAGTTATCCATTTTCCTTACAATGTCTTTGAAGGTATCTTATAAAAAGCTTTTTGAAAGTTCAAGTAAATTAGGTTAAGTGGGTTACCTTCATCTGCTTTATGTTCCCTTTTTAGTTGTATTTCTTAACTGTTTCTAAGTACTCTAACAACTGTTAGAGGCACCAAGCTTTCCTTTACAGAAGACATTTAGGTTTGATCCTCTCGGATTATGTTTATTCAAGTGTTCTACTCTACCCTTAATTACTCTCTCAGGCTGTGTGAAAGAAGGTACAGTAAATTCTGAAAAGCTAATATATCATTTTCTTTATGTTCATAATTACATGCTATGCAGCTACAGTAAAACTGAGATTTCTACTGATATGACATTGCAATTGTGAAACTGTTTCCCTTGTCTTTTGTATGCTTTTCAGGGGAATTGACATAAGAAAAACAACAGCACCATTTTACATATGGTTTGACCCATTAGGTTGTTTAGTGGAAAGTATTTGAGTAGCAGCAAATTGAATTGCTTTTACATTTTCAAGACACTTAAGATAGAAAATAGAAAAGACAGCACCAGATAAACATGCTGCATATATAATAACATTACTGCCAGGGAAATTTAATTCACTCTTCAGTGATGGTTTTGGGCTGATGTGTTGCATTCAGCCAGAGATAAGGTAATGCATGTGCTCTGCAGTCTCAAGTAACAAGAAACAGAATGAAATTGATATTTTGCATTAGTGGTGTATTATTTATTGTATCTGATATAAGCGTACAGTAGATACCTGATACCGCCACCAGCTGCATGATACCAGATACTCCCTATCTATGTGGCAGGGGCAAAATGGTGCTATTTTAACTTCCTGCTCAGCCGCTTATATAGACAAAGTAGACTCAAAGCCACTTCTAATGTTGCTCTGGTGTGTTTTTGGATCAGCCATTGTTCTTTTGGCATGTGCTGTAACACTGTATTTCTGCTTGGAGGTAAAAAGCTAGTGCCTGATAAAGATAATGCTCTCCCTCAAATGTTTATAGAAGAGGTTGCCAGAAAGTTGAAATTTTGGATCTCTGCGCTCAGAACAGGATCCAAAATGCTGGTATGGGCCTTCCAGGTTGGAGCTGGCCGAGTGGGTGCCACACTGAGAACAAGTCCAGAGGTCTGGAGGCCTGGGCCAATGCAGCCCCCTACTCTCGGGGGCACTCGGTCACTTACCCAAAGGTTCTTGGGTGGGGTTCAATGGCATCAGGTTACAGGGGGGAGGATTGCTGGGCTGAATCACAAAGGCAGCTCCTTCAGGAGTGGGGAGGATGTGGAGTTCAGTTGGGATACAGTGGCAGTTCTTCTCTTCCCTGCAGCTGGATGGCTGTCTGTCCCAGCTCTAGTTATGGCACTGTCTCAACCTTTTTGCATCTCAGGACCTTTCCCTGTAGTTTAGAAGGAGCAACATTTCCCAAGCTTCCCTTCCTGATCTTTACTAGAAAGTGGCTGGGGCATCAGCCGAGATCAGGGACAACAAAGGCACCAGGTGAGTCCTGGGGCACCTTCTAGGACAGGGGGGTTGTGTGTCGCACTTTGGTGGATGCAGGGCCGGCCTTACCTTAAGCGGGGCCCACGATGGGGAAGAAATGCGGGGTCCCATCTCTTCCGCTGGTGGCAAAACCGCTGGTGGCTGGCGGGCCTAGGGGTGCTCCCTGGCTCAGGGGCGCTCCCCAGTCCAGGGGCAGTGCACTACCTGGGCCTGGGCTCAGAGATGGGCGGAGGGGCACTCCCCTCCGCTCATCCCCAAACCTGATTGGCTATTCAGCTTCTGACCGAATCACTTACCTGATCCGCTGCCGGTGCAGCCGCCGCCATCGCTGCTGCCACTGCTGCCTCCAGCCTGGGCCCCATGCCGGGCTCGCATCCCCCCCCCCCCACTGCCTGACACAGTCTCTCAGCCAGGAGAAATGAGGAAGAGAGAGGAAGAGGCCCCGCCTCTCCCTCATTTCCCCTGGCTGAAACAGCCAGGCAGGCAGTGGAGGGGGCCAGCGGCGTGAGGGAGGGGCAGGGCCTCTGCCTCTCCCTCACTCCTGCTGCCCCCCCCGCCCACCCTGATTTAAAAAAAAATATTACTAAACCCCCCAAACCGCAGCCCTGGGCGGCCACCCCTAGACGCCCTGCGCTAAGACCGGCCCTGGCTGGATGATCCCAGCCTGGAGCTGGCAGCAGGGAGGAGCGGGAGGATAGGAAGCAGCCTGCATTACATCTGCCTCCGGTTCCCTCCCCAGCCCTATTCCTAAGGGGCAGAGAACCATTTCCCAGGATCCAGCTGCCTCTATGGAGAAGTGATTGCAGGAACTGCATGGATCTTCCAGCAGGGCTGCACACTGCCTTTCATCCCTGCTCCTCATCTTTCATGCCAAGAAACGAGAGCAGCGAGCATGGAAAATGTGTGTGAGGTCATGATCAGGGTGTGACCCCCATCCTTCCCTGGATGTGACCCCCCACCCCTTTCCATCAGAGCCAGTGCTAGTGAGCGCCAGCAGCTGACAAATTAATAGCCGGCCTGAGGAAGGGGTTTGGGAGGGAGGGAACAATTGCATTGACCCTGAGTATGCTAGTGCCCTCTTTGGTGGCTGCTGTAAGTACATGAACTGCTGGCAGGGTGCTGCCTGTTTGTTGAGCTCCCCATGCTGTCCACATGGGTTGCGGCTGTGTGTGGGCGCTTGGGGGGGGGGGGGACAATGGGATCCTGGCCTGTGTGTTAACACCCAATGATGTGGGAGTCTTCTTGTATCCTTTTATTGTATGAGAGAGAGAAAGGGGGAGGGGGGTGGGCGTTGCTGTGTTGGTCCCAAATGAAAGAGATGGAGACAAAGTAGTTTGAATGAGACCTTTTATTGGATGAACTGCTGTTAGTGGAGGGTATGCAAGCTCTCTCATGTAGGGCCCTTTCTCAGGGATGTCACATATCTATTTGTTTATTTTGTTAAATTTGATATCCCATCCCTCCTGCACAGTGGCTCAGGGCAGCTTACAAACAAAGTAAAAAAACATAAAAATATCAACATTTGGAGGATTAAAATAAACTTCATAACCCTGAAACCATACGCTCCCATCCCACCCTACTCAACTTACCCATCAAAGGCCAGACGGAACATCCAGGTCTTACAGCTACGTAAAAAAGAGGGGAGATCTGGGGCCAATCGGGCCTCTATCAGCAGGGAGTTCCACAGCTGCGGAGCAGCCACTGAGAAAGCCCTCTCCATTGTGGCCCCCTGAAAGACTCAGGGCACCTCGAGGAGGGCACCTCCCAATTACCACAGGGGTCGATCTAGGACCCAGGGGGTGAGGCGGTCCCACAGATAGGTCGGGCCCAGACCATTTAGGTCTTTATAGACAAGCACCAACACCTTGAATTGGGCCTGGCAGACTACAGGCAGCCAGTGCATCGAACAAAGAATGGGTGTAATATGTTCCCGATGGTCCAGTCCCACCAAGAGGCAGGCCGCTGCGTTCTGCACCAGCTGCAGTCTCCGAACCGTCATCATGAGTAGCCCCACATAGAATGCGTTACAGTAGTCTAACCTAGAGGTGATGAAATATGGATGACACTGGCCAGGTCAGAGTCCGAAACATACGTCCGAAGCTTGATGCACCAGATGTAATTGCCGAAAGGCACTCCTTGCCAGAGCCTCCACCTGGACATCCAAGCAGAGCTGCAAATCAAGGAGCACCCCCAGACTCCGAACCTCAGGAACCAGTGGAGGACAGACCCCATCAATAATGGGGACAATAATCTCCACCGCCTTGCCCACCAACATCACCTCCGTCTTGTTGGGATTCATCCTCAGTTGATTAGCCCTCATCCAATCCCTTATAGCTGCCAAACACTCAGCAAGCACCAAGACTGCCGGGCCTGGGTCTGATGAAAAAGAGAGGTAAAACTGGGTGTCATCAGCATATTGATGACATCGCACGCCACAGCTTCTGACCACCTCGCCAAGTGGCTGCATATACATGTTGAACAGGAGAGGGGACAAAACAGAACCCTGGAGGACTCCACATGAGAGGTCTTGGTATGATAAAAAATAATTCCCAAGCACCACTCGCTCAGTTCTTTCGGCCAGGAAGGAGCAGAACCATTCAAGAACCATTCTGCCCACTCCCGCACGGTCCTGCAGGCGAGTCGCCAACACCTCATGATCAACTGTATCAAATGCAGCCGACAGATCTAATAAGATCAGCAAGGTCGATCAACCCTGATCTAATTCCCGATGTAGGTCATCAACCAACGCCACAACCCAGACAAAAACCAGACTGCGAAGGATCAAGAAAACCGACATGGTCCAGTAACTGCCAGGCCACCACCCATTCAAGAACCTTCCCTAAAAAGTTGACTTCCGTGTAACAAGTTGAATTCTGCTGTTTGTCTGAAGATCTTACAGACCCAAGAACCCAGACCCAACAATTCTGGTCACTTCAGAATTCTAGACCCCCCATTGTGTTTCCTATTTGCATACCACTTGTATTCTCCATGTGTTGTTTGACTGTCTACTGTACACTAGTCCTTGTGAAAAAAATTTGAAACATGCAATTATAAAGATGCGCCCATGTAGTCAGCAAGAGGCCCTAGTTATTCTTCTGTGTGATTTTGATACTGACATAACCATTTGTGTGGCTAATTTTTGTGCTGTTGTCATCAAGCTGAGGAGGGCATCTTCTGCTATTTTGTAATTGAATTTCTGTTATGCAATACTTATTATGGGTTTTTTGTTTATGGAAAATGTTATTTTATATTTTACATATATTTGTCTTTTAAGTTTTTTAAATAAAGGCCATCACAACAGTACACAAATGTAAAAAACTTAAAAGACAAATATATGTAAAATATAAAATAACATTTTCCATAAACAAAAAACTCATAATAAGTATTGCATAACAGAAATTCAATTACAAAATAGCAGAAGATGCCCTCCTCAGCTTGATGAACTCCAGGTCTTCCCTAGCTAGAGTTGGAGTTGGAGCTTGCATTGCAGTGTGCAGATACTTTTACACCTGTCCCAGCCCTAATTGGGGAGAGAATATGCATTTCTGCACATTGTAAGCGTGTGGCTGGACATAAAAAATCCAGTATTGTAGGTTTCTGCAGCATACTTCCCAACATTTTCAGCATCCAAAGTGGGAGAAGCTCCATGCCCTCAGCCAGTATGTTCTATTCCTTAGTAGTTCTGCCCCCTCATTTTTTAATTTTTAATTTATTTATTTAAATGTATATGCCGTCCTTCCCAGAATGGCTCAGGGTGGCTTACAATTAATAAAATCACATAAAACCCTAATTCTCTCCCCAAAGACCCTACCCTTAAACCCCCTTCCAAAACACTTTCCCTAACCCCTCTGCCAACCCACAGCCCCCATAATCTCCTAACCAGCCCCAATCCCTATCTCCGCCCAATGCCCTACCAAACAAACGTTTTACACCCGCCTCCAGAAGATGCTCGGGCTCAAGCAAACCTCCAGGGGAAGGGAGTTCCATAAAACGGGGGCAGCGACCAAGAACGTCCTCCTCTCCACCCACACCCCCATCCTGTGGACAAGAGTCATCATCATCTTAAATTTTATTGCGTAGCCATAGGCTATTGCACAGGTCACACAAAATCAGGGACGTAGCAAGGTTGAGAAGGGCCTGGGCTCAAGCCTTAGTTATGGGCCCCTCGTGTGCGTGCGTGCAAAGCACGCGCGCTCTGAAAACCCAAAGTGGGATCACAGCTTGCCTGGAAGATGACCTGCAAAGCTTCTACACGAACTGGTCTTCTTGTTGGACAGTGTTGACACAGAAACTCAAAATGGACAAATACAAACACTCGACCTGTTTAAAGGAAATATATTAGGC
>QEPC01005594.1:3928761-3957275 GCA_003113815.1 Sphenodon punctatus | reverse complement strand
GAATCCCAGGGAGTGAAGCGATTCAAGCAGGAGTGAGTGATCAACAGTGTCGAAGGCAGCAGAGAGATCAAGGAGGACAAGAATAGAGTAAAGGCGGTTGGATTTAGCCACAAGAAGATCATTGGTGATCTTAGCAAGAGTGGTTTCAGTGGAGTGAAGACGGCGGAAGCCAGATTGGAGGGGATCAAGGGAGGAGTTGGCGGAGAAGAGGTTGAGACAATGGGAGTAGACAACACGTTCAAGGAGTTCAGTTGTGCCCCCCATATAACCAGTTCAGTTGTGCCCCATAATCAATTCATGCTTCCCTCACCCCATAACCAGTTCATTTGCACCCCTGCATCCCATATAATTAATTCACACTGTCCCCCACCCATAACCATTTCATCTGTGCCCCCGGTACAGTGTGAGTTGATTATATGGGGGGGGGGGAGGGGGGGAAGCACAAATGAACTGGTTATGAGGTGGGGTTTTAAAGACAGTATTCCTTTTAGCAAGAACTTCATTAAGAAGAGTTAGTAAAATAGTAGCCATAATAATCTCAGAACCATATTTGCAGATTTTCCAAGATAGAATAGATATTGCTTTAACATCCTAAATTCCTACCTAAGATAGTATAAGTAAGACAGTTGTGAGAATGTGGCCCTTTTTACACAGGCCTCTTCCACCCATGAACATGCAGATTTCTGCATCATGGGTGGGGGAGCCCTGTGTGAACGATGCAGTGCGTGTGCCCACAGTAAGTGGGGGTGCGTGCATGTGTGTGCCCACCGAACACGCATCCCCACTCACCTCCCATCTTGTCCTCACGCATGGAGCAACTGGGGGAAATGGCGGTTGCTCTGTGGGTGTGGATGAGTGGGGGCTGAGTAGGGATGCATGTGTGTCCGTGTGCACGCCCTGCCCATGCACTGGTGCACTCGTGGACCCCCCCACCCAGGGGAGCCATGTAAAAACAGCCTGTGAGGAGTCACTCGAAGAAGAACAGAAGGTTGCTGCCTTGTAAACAAGGTTCTTGGAGATGGCTCCAAACATTCTCACAACACCCACCCTTCCAGCCCCGCATGGAATTTTCTTATATTCCTAGAAAGGGTTGGAAGGAATTGTCATTCTGAGGGGGAGAGTGCTTTTTATATTATATTTTATATTAGAGGATCTCGAGACCATCAAATGATCTATTATTTGAATATGGTGAGCATGAACAACCTAGTTGTGAGAATGTTAGGAGTGATCTCGAAGAACCTTCTTTACAAGGCAACAACCTTCTGATCACTCACATTTTATTTTAATGTTTTTATTTTATTGCATTTATATGCTGCCCCCTCATGCCTACAGCATCTCGGGGCGGCTTCTAACACAAAATAAAACAATTTACAACAATATAAAACTACATTAAAAATCTAAAAATTCCAATATTATTATTAAAACAAATTTAAAACACCCCCCACAAAACTTTAACCCACCCTCCCCGCCTCCGAAGTTCTGGAAGAACAGCCATGTCTTACAGGCCTGATGGAAGGCCAGCAGACTCGGAACCAGCCATGCTTCTTCTGTGAGGGAGTTCCACAACCATGGCCCAGCCAAAGAGAATGCCCTCTCCATTGTAGCCCCTGCTTTACGTGGGGGACCTCCAGGAAGGCGCCCCCAGTGGACCAGAGGGGCCATCTCGAGTCGCGGAGGGTGAAGCGGTTCCTGAGGTATCCAGGTCCAAGACCGTACAGGGCCTTAGAGATCAAAGTCAATACCTTGAATCTGGCTTGGCACATTACTGTTATGAAAGGGTAGGGAATTAAGGGAGTTTTCCCAAGGACCTAACGCACCCGCACTCCACACGCCTTTGCTTTCACTCTTCCAAGGGCTCCACCACACAGGAAAAATTCCCCTCAGGGTATAAGGTGGTCGAAAAGTCCCTAAAGGGATACGGGCCTTATCATCACTGGGGTTCCGGTACCGCCATGCCCTGTGTGAAGCCCCTTCACACCACAACACGCGTACCCACACCCACACAAATCACACGAGGGAACACAAGTCGACCCCCAAATCACATGAGGGAGGTTTGTGTGGAGATGATGGACGGTGTGCCATCGACATCAGAGTCCAATACAGCAGAAGTATTGGAAAGTGGGACTGAAGGATTTAAAATTTCCCTCCCCAAAAGGTCCTGACTTTCGGATTTAGCAGAGGTCCTGAAATACTTATCAAGCTTCCTTTGTTTGCTAGGCATGAAGTTAGACTCCTCGCTACAGCTAGGCCTCTTTCGATTGAACATCATGACAGGAAAGTAATACAATTGGGGATACAAGCTCCTGGGCCCTAGGTATGATTTGGTATAATAATCTCCAAGGCCTTAATCAAAATATAAAGGTAAGCTCAAAAGATTACATAAAACATATTTAAAAAACAAACTAACAATAAAATACATGGCTAAAACATCTACAAATTAGAAAACAATCTTCCTTTCCTACCAGTTCAATGCTACCAACGTCACAGTTAGTGTGGCTATAGAGAAAATACTTCCATTGCAATCTAGAGAAGCTAAGGCCGTTTTTATACGAGCCACTGAAAAGCGCCTCCTGAGTCCCACGTTTAGAGAAAAGCTGCGCAGGGAGTGTTTACCGCTGCCGACAATGGGGAGCATGTCACTTCCAGCAGTGTGGGGAGCATGTAAACACTCCCCGCGCAGCTTTTCTTTCAACGCGGGACTCAGGAGGCGCTTTTTAGTGCCTCGTATAAAAACGACCTAAGACAGCAAAATGGGGATCCTAACTCTTTTCCAACTGCCAGAGGGGTGGGGGTTCCTCAGGTACGATGCGCCACAGCCACTTCAGCCCCACCAACGGCTGTCGCCTAAAGGCTGGTGCCCTCAGGGCCCAGCTTTGTTATTTATAATGGTACCTATGGAGAGGAGAAGCCAGGTGTCACCAATCTCCCTTCAATGCTGGGAGTAGGTTCAGCCCTACACAAACCCTCCAAGCAAAGGGGAATAAACTGCAAGCTGTGGACAAGAGTAATGGGCGGAACTGGCAGGAGGGCGCTCCTGGCCGACTGCAGGGGCCACAAAGGAGC
Source organism: Sphenodon punctatus (assembly GCA_003113815.1). NCBI lineage: Eukaryota > Metazoa > Chordata > Lepidosauria > Sphenodontia > Sphenodontidae > Sphenodon > Sphenodon punctatus. The sequence continues at coordinate 3,954,212 of QEPC01005594.1, read as the reverse complement.
ATGGTGGGACAGGTGGTCTTTCAGATATGTGGGGCCCAGACCTTTTAGGGCTTTAAAGGTCAAAACCAGCACTTTGAATTATGCCAGAAGGCTGTAGGGAGCCAGTGCAGACTCCGGAGCACTGGTGTAATGTGTTCCTGGTGACCCATCCCTGAAAGGAGCCAGGCCACCACATTTTGCACCAGCTGCAGCCTCCAAACAGTCAACAAGAGTAGCCCCACGCAGAGTGCATTGCGGCCCTGAAGTGATGAAAGCATGGATGATAGTGGCAAGGTCTGAAACAGAAAGAAAAGGTTTCAGGTTTCACCAGATGTAATTGGTGAAAGATGCCCCTGGCCCCAGTCGCAACCTGAGGATCCAGGTGCAGCATGGGGTCCAGAAGTACTCCAAGGCTGAAAATTTGAGTGACCAGAGGGGCCAGACCCCATCAATGACAGGAATCCCAATCCCCTCATGCACTTATGTGCACAGGTACGCATGAGCACAGACACACCTGTCTTCCAAGATTCCAAGCATATACAGAGGGACAGAAGCTGTTCTGCTTATCATTACACTTAGGCCACTTTAAGACCTCCCCCCACCCCCCCGAGCATGTTTTGGCCGCAGGAGTGAATGCGCAGCCAGGATAGGCTCAGGGATCAGCTGGTCTGAAAGCGCCCCCCCCCCCCGCGTGTGACTTTGCCGTCAGATACACGCAGGGATGCAGAGCAGGAAATCCAGCTCTGCATCCCTGCACGTGTCTGCCTGCAAAGCCACCGGGGGGGGGAGGGGGGCCCTTTCAGACCGGCTGATCCCCGTGCATATCCTGGCTGCGCATTCCCTCCTGCGGCCAAAACATGCTCGGGGGGGAGGTCTGAAGGTGGCCCTAGTTTCTTGACATTCCATCAGCAGTGTAACTAGGTTGAAATGGGCCCAGGTGCAAGAAATGGACACACACACCTCAGTCACCATCTTCTTCCCTGTCCCACCCCCTCCCCTCCTTCCTCCCCCCAGTGCCTCTTCCTCCATTTGCTGTGCCTGAGCCCTGGATGCTGTGGCTGTGGTGCCTGCTTCATGCCACTGCCGTCAGGGCTTGTTTTGTCCTGTGCTGCCTGCCGGGTGGATCCCACATGCACCGGGCATTGCAGGCGCTTCTGCTTCCACTCAACTCAGTCTCCATCTGGCCACATCACAACAGGACAGGATTTGTGCCCCCCCCCCCCGCCACTTGAGCCCCAGGACAAATGTCCCTCCTGTCCCTATGGTAGCTACACCCCTGCATTCCATCATCTCCCCATTGTCTTCATGTGCCTTTCCTGGGAGGCAACCTGCTGTTTGAATACCAGATTTTTTGGTTTCTTCTGAGAGAGGAAATTTGACTCCCTGCACTGGGGACAGTTGTATTCAGCACCCAAAGAGAAACTGTCCCTCTAAATAGGGACTGTTGAAAGGAATGTTGCTGTACTCCTACCTCACCCCATTTCTTAACTTGGTCCCACTTTATTTTAAGGTTCCATTTATAGATTATTAATACATAAATGAATAGGGATGGGAAAATCATAATTGGATTAATCCCGTTCACCCGATTTTTATTGCTTTGGATTGCTTCAGATAAATCCGATTCCAACGCAAAAACCGATACGCCTTGCATTGCCCATTGAAATGAATATGTTCAGTTTCCCATTGAATTCGATGGGAAATTTTTTTCCATTGAAGTCAATGGAGGGAAAAATACAAATCGATTCTGATTCTTATCCAATTCAAATCCAAAGCAATTTAATCCGATTCTGATTTTCCATCCTATTTCCTATCCCTAATAATGAATAGGTGCTGAGTGATAGATATGAGTAAAACATACTAAAGATGGTTAAAGCAGATTAGTAAGTTCTAAGAGTTATGGCTGGCATGGTTACAAGCAAAGTATTTGGAGAGCAGTCTATAAGCATTGATTAACTATTTATTAAATCTATTAATATTTTATAGGCTATGCATGAATATAATTTTAATATAAATTGTGACCATTTATTTTGTATGTTGTGGATACTTAAAAACTACTCATGATAGTAAAGATAAGTGTGCATACAAGTCTTTGCAGGATTGTGCCCTAATGCCAACACGAAAAGGCATTGCTAATGTCTGCATAAGTGTGTGTGTATATAGAACATAACATAAATAGAGCATAGTGTTCTTAGTTCATGTACAGCTGTGCTACAGACAGAGGAGTCTTTTTATCTGTCACTGTTACTATCTATCATCTTGTAAAGTAAGCAACAAATGTTTGAATTTATTGCCTTCATGTCTTGGCAGATTTAATCTTCTGTTCAACAGCTAGACAAAACATAAGCCTTTTAAAACTCTCTACATGGCTTTATTCTTGTATGCCTCCATTTTAGAAACATTTTTTTTCAGACTGCCTGTTCTAATCTGGTGTGCCATAAGCACTGAAGCAGGCAAAATTTCTATTGACTTCAGCAGGAGTTTCTCTTGCTTTACGGACTACAGGATCAGGGGTGGATTGTGTATGCCACTGATTTAGTATAATTGGGTTGTGGAATCTACTGCCAGAGGCTGTGGTAAGGGCCAGTAATATAACTGAGTTTAAAAGAGGTTTGGACAAGTTTCTGGAAGATAGATCCATTAGCAGCTATTAGCCAGACAGGATCAGGGAACATGACGGGAGCTGGGGAAAACAACAGGGAATGGATCCCCCATTGTGACCTGTTGGGTGCTTCTCCCAAGCCACCGTGATTGGCCACTGTCGGAGACAGGATGCTGGGCTAGATGGACCATTGGTCTGACCCAGTATGGCACTTCTTATGTTCTTATATTCTTATTTAGTAGGATTTTAAACCTGACTTTGACACGGTTTGCTTTGTACATTCACCAGACTAAACTAAGCTGAAGCACAATGTAGTTTTCCAAAGCTCAAGCCCAGCTGAACCTAAAGTGTAAACTAAGCCTCAGAAATGATTCAGCACCATTTAGGTCTAATTTTCCAATACTGCTGGGGGAATGTAAAGTGAAACTCAAACTACCTTCCAACTGAAGACTGGTTAATGTCACAGAAAGCTGGGTGGAACATCTGATCACTTCCTTCCTGTTTCCCTTTTCTGTCTCCCTTGGGACTTGCTCTGCATCAGGCTGGCTGCTGGATTGGTACTCCTCTCCCTGACCCTGGTTTGTTTGCCCCTTGAACTGGCTCTGTTTTGGACTTCTTTGCTTTGGACCTTCTTGGACTCATTCCCCTGTATCTTCTGCTCTGCTTGCCTGTTCCATCTTGCCATTTCCAGTCCCCCTGCCCTTCCTTACCCCTCCAGCATATCAGCCTGCCTGACCTCCCCCACTCTATCTCTGTGTTGGTCCCCTTCCTGCCCTTGATGCCCCCCCTCCCACAGTTCCCAGTGTGTTGTCGACAAGAGCACCCCAACTGGCAACTTTTGCAAGGGAAGGAAAGGGAGGGCTGGGCATTCCCTGTCATATAGCTGATCACCAGGGAATCCCTGGCACTCCCTCCCTTCTTCTGCAAGGGCTGCACTTCTGAGTAATGCAGCCTTGTTGCAGATGTTTCTTCCTATTCTTAAACAGAAAGGGTCACTTTGCTATAGACTGGGACCGCGGACCTGATTTCAGTCTTCTCATGCAAGTTTCTCAATCAAGGGAAACTGGGTGGACTCAAACGAGATGATGCCGCACATTAGCCTTCACCAGGCGCATTCCCGCATGGCTGTCTATTAGGTATCTGCCAGCTGGCCTCCAGGGGGTCACCACAGAGCCGCCACTCATGGTAGAGATCAGGGACATCACGGGCCCATCATGTGGGCCGGCCAGGGCTAATAGGTGCCCACATGTCCATGTCTCATCAATCAGGTTTGCCCCAGGGCTTAATTTGTGGTGGGAGTGGGCTTGCCAGGGCTGAACCCCAGCAATTAAATACAAGGAGGGGCTGAGCCCCGGGAAATATTCCCATTAGGAGTGTGTACCCAGAAATGTGAAATGCCTGATATTGGCCATTTCAGAGTTAGAAATGAAAGCCAGAAGAACCCTGCATGGTTTATTGGGCTTTCATTAATGACTTCTGTGCCCCATCCGCTGTGCTGCACATCATATAGATTCAATCACAGGAACGCCTGTTTTATATTCAGCTGTAGAGAGGCAGGTTAGTCTAGTGATTAGATGACTAGCTGGAGACTAGGGTTAATTTCCTTGTTCTGCTAAGTTCTGGGGCAGGGGGCGTGGCTTATGAGGCAGGGGCTGTGGCTTGAGAGGCAGGTTTGGGCCCCAGCAATTCATTTTTAAAAAATTAAACACTGGTTTGCCCACAGCCCCACTGGCATCCAGGTCTGTCAGCAACCTGCCTAGCAGTGCCCAGCCAGCTGAGAGATAGTCGTGGTAGCAAACTCCCTTCCCCATGCTGTGCCACACCAAGCTGCGTGCCACTCCGCTGAGAGACAGGGAGGGAGATCTCTCATGTGCTTCTCAGCCGAGAGGCAGCCGTGGGGAGGGAGGTTGCTACGCCACTGGTGGAAGCTGCCGCAAGCTCATGACGTAAGCCATTTTTACATGCAGCAACACCAATAGGTGGAGATGGGTGTGCATGGGTGGGAGAGCACACCCAGCGAACACCCGGCGGTGCCAAGCAGGGAGACTGTTACACGGACAGCGCCGCGGGGGGTTGTGGGAAGGGAAGGGAAGGGGCTGGCAAACGCCCAGCAGCCAAACAACTATCTTGGGAGGCACCCAGCAAACACCTGTGGAAGTATACGGACAGCTGGGACCAGGAATGCCAGGGAAGCCCTGCCTGGCACAGCGACGGCACAGCGTGGCCAACTCCGGGCAAATGAAGCCGCGCAACACGTCCCTGCCCCTGAGCCGCCAGGACCCACACAGGCAGGGCAGGAGGGAGCAGGGATGACAGCTGCTACAAAGGAGCTGTCTCCATGCAGCCCTGGCACAGAGCCCAGACAGCCCGGCGCCATAGCCCCCCCCCCCCCAGCAGAGTACCAAACACAAATCAGGCAACAGAAGCACACAGGGACGGGCACACGAGTGACCTTGCATGCCTGAGATAGGCTGGCCTGCTGGTGCCGGGACTCCACAACCCACACACCGGACTGCCCCTCAGTGCCAAAGGCTCGTCAGTGACTGGATGCTCCGCTCTTCCCTCCTCTGTGGGCCCTCCTGCCCTGCCCTCTTATGGGATTGGCCCCCTCGGCCGTGCCTCCCTGCCGGTGGGACCTGTGTCTGCCCTGTGTTATGTGGGAGCAACTGTGGGGCCAACTGCCCCTCCCACCTGTCCCCTCCACCCAGACCCCTGTAGGGCACTGGCGGGTGGAGGTGGGCCCTACCAGGGCCCCCCCTCCCCCCCTGCACCTCCGTGCCGTGCCCCCCTGTGTCCCTTTGGACCGTGTGCCGTGCCCTGGTAGGGCACCTCACCAGGTAGTGAGGGTGCCACTGGCCCCACCTCGTCCACCTCCTCCTCCAGAACTTCCACCTCGTGTACCTCCAGGTGGTCTTGGGCTGCAATAGGAAAGTGTTTACCGGCACCCAGGCCCCAGCCCCAGTCGGTGCAACTTTGGATGTTTTCAGATGTTACGGGATCACGGTGAACCACGGTGAATACCCACCTGTGGTCACCGTGTCCCGAACGTCTGTTTGGCGGCCGCCAGATGTTCGCCACGGTGAATCCCCATATGGGGTCTGTTTGAACCACGCTTCCCGGGCTAGCCGGGGGAATGTCCTGGGAAGCGTGGTCAAACGGACCCTGGGCAGGGACCAAAGAAAAGTAACATCTGGCCGCGCGCCACGGCCCGGGATCCCTGGCGGGATCCCGGGCCATGGCACTTCCGGCCCGACGCGGCGGCTGCAATGGCCCCGCCGCCCGTCCGTCTCCTCGGAGGGTGGGTGGCGGGGTGCGTGGAGGGGGCGGGGCCGTGCGGCCACACGTTGCGCCGCGCGGCCCCGCCCCCTCCCACATTCCCCGCCGGGATCCCCCCGGCACGTCTGCTATGGCGTTACGGGGTGACCCCGGGGGGGAATGGATCAGGTGCTTTCGGTACGGGGCCAAAGGGCCCCGTAACGTCTGAAATCACCCTTTGTCTGGACCTCCTCCTCCCCCCACTCCCCAGGCCCGCTGGGCTGATTGTACCTGGATCATGTTCCTCCACCTCCTGGGGGTTGTCCCAGGTCTCCGCTTGCTCGGCGCATGCCCCCCTTCCCCGTGGCCGGGCAGCCTGTGGGTTTTGTGGGCTCACACGGAGGGTGGTGGTACAGTGATCGGATTCCCGGGGCGCCTCCTCTCTCTGTGAGACAGGGCTCTGCCCTCCCGCTTCCTGGCTGGCCTCACCAGGGGCAGCTTCCCCCCCCCCGCTCAGTGGGTCCATCACGGGGGGTTGTGTGTTGGCCCTCCGTCTGCCCCTGGCGAAGGCGCTGCCATGTGTGCTGGAGGCCATAATGTCCCCGTTCAGCTCCTCCTGGAACTCGGCTGTGCGCATGGCCCGGCCGGACTTGAGATTGTTGTCCTTGATATGTTTATATCCGGACCTCAAGTCCTTTGCCTGCTGCATGCACTGTGTGACATCTCTAGTGTACCCCTGCGTTTCCTGGATGATGGCTTCATACACCTGTCTGGTCTTGTAGCTGCACACCAGGTCGTGCTGGACCCTTTCGGACCCCCACATGCGGATGAAGTCCCTGATCTCCTGTCTGGACCAGGGCTCCCCCTTTTGCGACCCGCACGTGGGGAGCCCTCCAGCTTGGTGACATGGGGCTGACCCTGTGGCAGCTGTGGAGATGGCCATCTCCTGTTGTGGGTATTGCATTGGGATTACTCATGGTCCCGCTGTCCCCCTCTGCACCTCCATGGGGCCTCCCCTCTCCTCTCCCCCCTGGGCTGTCCTTCTGCTCACCTGGCTGTCTGGGGGGCCCTCCTCAGCCGTTGGCCCGGTGGTGTAGTGCTCCATTGTCAGGGTGCTGTCCTAGGGGGATGGGGAAACGGGTTATGGGGATGCAGCCTGCTCTGTGTTCCCTAGGCCGCCGTGCCTTTTACACGGATGCTCTTCCACCCATCCGATGGGTGTTTCCGGGTGTTCGTGGGTGGGTGGTGTCCGTGTAAAAGTGGCCATATACACACGGGCTGGCCATTGAGTAGGCTGGATGCAATAAACATGTGATTGGGGGCTTCGTGGAGGCTGCACAGACTCCAGCAGGCCATCATCTCATTTGATTCTGTCCTTTAGAATTTAATAGAGATTTACAGCACAAACCTTCCAGCAGATAGTGTCAACGCTAGCACTTGGTATGAGTCCCACTAACTTCAGTGGAACTTGTGCCTGTGCTAGCTCCTTGTTTCCCACTATCTTCTTGGAGGATTATTTTTATTTATTTATTTGTTTATTTGCATTTTTATCCCCCCCTTCTCATTAAAGCTCAGGACAGGTTACAACACATGCTCAGACTCTTGTAAGACCAACATGAAAAAATTGATAATCAGGCTGCAGCATTGTCAAAATAGCTGGATAATGTGCTCCTCTCTTCTTATGAGCATCCATTTTGGGGGTTCTCAGCAGAAATTAAAGATCTTTTCTTCCCCACTCACTAGAAAGTCAGGGATGCGCCAGAAAGTGGTACCACCAACTGTTGTCCCTGGTCTCTTGCTTACAAACATGATTCTAGCTCTCAACATGATTATAGCTCTCAAAAGACGTAAATTGTCTTTCAAAAAGCATTTTGCACTCTAGTTTCAATTCAGTTGTCATCATGGGTGTTGACAATTATCAGTATGGCAACAGGCATAATTACAGTAGTGACCGCTTTCATGCTACACTGGAAACAATGTTTCAAAGCTCCTGCTTGCTTGTAGTGTACTTAAAGTGGTTTAATTTAAAAGGATGTTTCCATAGATGTTGGTGTTTTTTGTTGCAATTTCCTAAAGATAAATTCCATTCCTGGAAACTAGGGGTGGGACTCTGGCCAAATTATCGGTTTCAGTTTTTTCTGTATCAGTTTTTTTTGTATCGGTATCGGAATTATTGGTTTTGGATCTTTTTCCCATTGACTTCAATGGGAAAGAGAACCTCCGATTCCGAGACGCAGGGCAGCCAATACAAGGGGAGAAAAACGGGCATTCCCTCCACCCCACTCCTGGCCTCGGAGGGTGGAGGTGGGGCTCCCTCATACCCTCACCTCCACCCGCCGGGGACTGGATTTACTCCCATCTCCACTGTCACCCCTTGGGGTTCCTGTAAATTTACTGTTGCTAGTCCAGGGTGTGTGTGTGTGTGCCAGAACCACCAGCTCAGCTATTGGCAGCTGGGCCTCCTCTGCTGCTGATGGGAGTTGGCTCTGTTGCCAGGTCACTGCTGTCTTCTTTCTTCTTCTCTCATCTTCTTCTGTTCTTCTTTTTTAGTTCGCCGGTCTGGAGCTCCAATAAATGCTGCCTTATCGACAGCGCACATGTGCAGAATGGCCTCGGCAGCCATTTTGCACATGTGCGCTGCCAATAAGGCAGCATTTATCAGCGCTCCAGACTGGTGACATGGAAAAGAAGAACAGAAGAGAAGAGAAGAAGAAAGAGAAGGCCCTGTTGTCTGCCGATGGAGCTGGCTCCCACCAGCAGTGGAGGAGGCTCGGCCACCAATAGCGGAGCCAGCAACTCAGCTGGCGGCCATGACCCCCACCCTCCAGACCGGCAATGGTAAGTTTACAGGGACTCCGGGAGGTGGAGGTGGGAATGAGAGTAAAGCCAGGTCCTGGTGGGTGGGGGTGTGGGTGTTAGGGGTAATGGATCCCCACCCCCACCCTCCAAGACCAGGAGTGGGGTGGGGGCAGGCGGAGGTTTCCCCCCAGCACCTCTCATTTAAGTCAATGGGAGAATTTTCCATTGACTTCAATGGGAAGATCAGATCCAATAATTGGGATCTGGGAGGGTCCCAATTATCTGATCTCTGGATTTTAACCAAAAGTAGTCATTATCGGCCACTTTTGGTTAAAACCGAAACCGATAGTCCCATCCCTACTGGAAACCAAGAAAACAATGTATTAATCTAGCTATATAAGTGTAGCAATTTGACTTCTACAGCTATGGTAAAAGGTTGTAGTAAAAACTCTGCTGTTGCCTCTTGTATGGAAGTGGTGAAACTGTATTGCTCCTTAGATGTTGAGTGGTTATTTCTTTCATTCTGCATTTCAGTGAAGTGATTGTGGAGCAAGAGGGACTTTATGAAATTGGTGTGTTTGCTCAGTGAATGTTTTTAAACAAGAGGCAGCCATGCATGACCACCCATTTGACCGCTTGTTTGAAGCTGATGTGGGTGCATGCGTGCTCCCATGACCCACACAGCACCCACTCATGGGATACTGGAGAAAAAGCCAGAGTGCCTCTGTACCCTTCTTGCTAGGGATGTACCCAGGAAGCACCCCGAGGGTGTGCTTCCGGGGCGCTTCAGCCCCTTTACTCTCCGGCCTGGGCAGGCGGAGAGGGGAAGGTAGCCCCCTCTCAAGTGTTGGCCCCTGTGCCGCGGGCTAGGGCCCGGACCTACCCGGTTTCCCCTCCCCCAAGTCACGGCTCCCCTGGAGGGTTTTGAGGGCCTGGACCCACGTTGCGCCAAGGGGTCCTTCAGACCTCTCCCTTTCCCTCTCAACTCGGTCCCTCCCCCAAAGTCCCATTCCCAGTCACTTCCCTGAGCCGAGTCCTGTCGGCGTGCCTCCAGCGGGGTGTGGACAGGGCTTCAGTTTCTCCGGCGTCCGAGTTCAGCCTGGGGTCGGTCGTGACTCCAGCGGGGTCGTGGCCATAGGCGCCAGTTCCTTCGGCGTCTGAATGCAGCTCGGGTGAGGCAGGGCTCCGCTTCTCCCTCTCTCGCCCCTCCTTCCACCGAGGACCCCTCTGCCCCCGTCCTGCATGTGCCCGCCCTTTCTCCCTTGGCCCCGTTTTGCTTCCGCTTTCGGCCCCGCCCCCCATGTCTGCCGGCTCCCTCGGCGGCTCCCAGCTGATCGCCACTGCCTCCTCTGGCACCTCGGCGGGGCTCCACTCACCCCTCCCGGTGCTGTCCTGTCTGCCGTCCTGCAGCCCGATGAGTAGGGGATCACAGCCTCATACAAAGGAAGGCAAAACAGTGTGTGGGGAAAGTGCCCACGCATCCCTGGCCCGTTTAAACGGTGGCAGCAGCCACCCCTGCCAGTGGACAGGTCCATGGCTCAGCTGACTCCCCGTCCTGGCCCCAGACCTACCAGGAGCTCTTAAAGGGGTAATGGCTGCCCATATGAGTTGTTTCAGGGACCAATCCATGGTGGCAGGAGTGCGTGGAGGCTGCCTGCGTGACCATGGTACCTACCCAGGGAGCCACCTGTTAGAATCCCTCTCCACTTATTTCACATGTATGGATGCTCTGCAGCTGTACCACTCAGCAGACATGGACACCCCCCCACCCCATCTAGCCTTGCTCATTTAAAAACACCCAGTGTCTGTTGTATTTGACCTTCACCTTCTGAGTGTAGCAGGGTTTGTGCTAAAATAGCAGGTCTCCAAGCCACTTAAAGACACAAAATGTTCAATCATGATATTGGCAAGCTTAACAAGGCTACAAGACCCACAAAAAGCATGTATCTGTGCACCTATGCTATGGTACAAATGAAACAGTCAGCCTTCATTGCCTTCCTCTTTGACCCCAGCATTTATCTACCAGCCACAATTTGATGAGAAAATTGCAGTTTCCCAAAATGATTGGTCTAACTCTCCATTGGCTTTCACCTGTTTAAGGGTGATGTAAAATGCTAGCTAGAATTATGAAGAGCCCTCATTTTTAGTTTGTGATCCTAATGAACTGCTACTAAGTTATTCATTACTTGCCCAATTTAGGAGAAAAGTGCATATAGCTACTTTTGTACTTAGAATTGCCATACTCTTTGCAACCTTTAAGTTAATAATTTAAAGGTGCTTCCTGTTGATGAACTAAGGACTGCATTCAGGACCAAATAAAACCAAAAGCTAACGTTTTTATCAACCTAAACTGCAGTTAACCTGCCAAACTATGATGCCTGATTTTTAAGTATTATTGGGTTTAGAAAAGCTGAAACTGCGGAACACAGTTTTTCTTCTGTTATCTGAAAAAGTGGCCATATTTGTATATAGAAAAACTGTGTTTTCATAAAGCAGACAGCCCTTAGAATGTAAAGATTTGCAGGCTCTATTATTGTTTGTAATTCTAGCAGCTGTGCATTCTGTTTGGCTGAGATGACCCATAGCCATATAATATAATCAGAAATAATTTTTTCCATTTGCAACTAACCGCCCACCTGTCCCTTTTCAGTTCCTAGCTGTGGCTTTCATTCTGCACTTTACAAAGCATTGTGAGTATGCTTCACAGGATTTACCTTGTGCAACGTACTCACAAAAATCAACTGGAGAACTGTGTGCAAAACTATGAGGCTTAGAACTCTGACTTATAAAACTCCAATGAGTCATGTTAAATGCACTTAAAAGGCTACAATTTTCACTATGTATTTAACTTTTCTCAAATAAAATGCAGTGACTAAATCTGTGGATAAACTGTTTCAGTAAAAGTACACATATGCTCTTTATTGCACTCTCTTCTCCATTTGATGGTCAGTACAGGATTCCGTTTTTATTTTGTGAAAATACATGTAGCATCTGTATCTCCGGAACATGGCATTTAAATTCCAGTGGTTAATATGGTTCCATGCGTTGCTTTTTTCTTACCTACCAAAACTCCATAGAGAGCATTAATTCCTGCAGCTCTTTCCAGAATCTTACATTCTGAAACTATTTTACAGTTAATCACGAACTACTAATGGCTATTAAATGCAGATGCTAAATGCACCTAAGCCAGTGCTCTGTGTTTATTGATCTTGCATACGCTCCGATTCTAAATTTCTTAGGTATTCAATATTCTTTCAAGTTAATAATTTGGACAAAGGGATGGGGGGTATTCATACCACATTTGCTGAGAACACAAAACTGGGAGAGGTTACAAACATTTAGGGGATAGGATCAGAATCCAAAGAATGAAGGGGGAGTGGAGAGATGAAATTCAATAAGAAGAAATGCAAAGTATTGCACATAGGTGAGAAATATCAAAAGTATTAAAGTACAAATACAAAATGGGAGATGACTGAGGGTGATTTCAGACGTTACGAGATCACGCTCAACCACACTGAACCACGTTCAACCCCCCCGTGGGGCCAAAGGGCCCTGAACGTCTGAACGGCACGCGCCAGATGTTCATCACGCTCAATACCCACATGGGGTCGGTTTCAACCACGCTTCCCGGGCTAGCCGGGGGAAGGTCCCGGGAAGCGTGGTCAAACGAACCCCCACNAACCCCAGTTTAACCACACTTTAACATTTCTTATACATGTTGCAGGGCTGTATTGGTGCCCTATGCAGCCCTGCAACATGCATAAGAAATGTTTGTGTGGTTAAACTGGGGTTAGCGTCATGTCTGAAACACCCAATGTTGTCTTTGAAAGAGCACAGTCAGTAGTAGTGTTAAGTGAAGTGATAGTGTGACCAGTTGTAGCTGATGGTGTCGCACTTGTACAGTCTGCTCAGCATCAATCATGCTGGTTTGACCAAGGTTACTGCCTCCCAATCCTTGCAAGCATTCACAGAATCATAGGGTTGGAAAGGCCCTGAAGGACTATCCCTCTACTCCAGAGTGGGCTTCATGGCAGCATGTCTCCAAGGAAGCCACAATACCATATTGGTTTCCCTGTTGCTCACAGTCACCTTGCTGTTTCCTCTGGCCCACCCATTTATCATTTATCAATCCTGAGCCCTGCAAAGCACCAATGGAAGACCTCTTACTGAATGAGAAGGAAGGGGGCATGATACAAAAGAGACAGCACCTTCTATTCTCCCTCCCACCTTTGATAGCCTCACTCCTCATGGATCTGTCTGCTTTTCATTCTGGATGTTTTTAAACAAGCAAGGCTGGGTGGCAGGTTGTCTGTAGCCACTTCGTGAGAGAGCTGCAGAACACCCACTCAGGGGGTGTAAGAGGGGAGGGATTCTAATGGGCGGATCCCAGCGTGGCTACATTGGCAGCGGCCTCATACTCCCCCACCACGGACCATGGGGGACGGGGAAGCACATGAGGCTGGCCTTTGAAATTGACACGCCCCAGCATGAGCTCTGGGGAACCTGTGCTCCCCAGCGCTCACAGTCAGTTCCTGTGACTTGCAAAGGCCGTGTCCCCTGCCCACAGTGCCTATGAGTGGTGGAATGGTTTCCTGACATGGCTAGCCACCCCAGTTCATACGGGAAGGGGATGCATGGCTGCCAGTTGCCATGCACCTTTTTGGTCTGTCCTGCATGGTGCACTCCAGATTTCTTGGCAGTCCTCCGTGAGTAGCCATGAGGGGCTGCTGCGTGGCTCACGGGAGCGCGCATTCCCCCACACCACCTTCAGACAGGCAGTCAGATGAGTGACTCCTGTATGGACATGGGGTGATTTCAGACGTTACGGGGCCTGTTGGCCCCGTACCGAAATCACCCTATTCATTCCCCGCCAGGGTCACCCTGTAACGCCACAACAGACGTGCCGGGGGGATCCTGGCAGGGAATCTGGGAGGGGGCGGGGCCGTGCGGCCGCACGTTGCACCACGCAGTCCCACCCCCTCCCTGATTCCCCACCGGGATCCTAGGCACGTCTGTTTGCCGTGCCTGGGTGATCCTGGTGGGGAATCTCTGGGTTGTTTTCGGGACGGGGCGAAGCTGCCCCGTCACGTCTGAAAACACCCATTGTCTCTAATACAAGGGAGGTGATTCTTCTTCTCTGTTCAATCATGGTCAGGCCTCATCTGCATTCAGCTGCCCCGAGCTGCTCTGTGAGCAGGAGGGTGCGGGGTAGAAGAATATTGAATAAAATAAATAAAATAAATAAATAAATTCAGTTTGGGTATTTCTCTATAAGAAGGATACTGACAAGCCGGAGAGATGTCAAAGGAGAGAAACTGAGGGTCTGTGGTTGGTGCGTGTGGCATCCATGCATGGGAAGTGGGTGAAGAGTGCTTCACATGGCTGCCCCATCTACACACTGGCCATCCAGTCCCCACATGGGGCACTCCAGATTTTTCAGGAGTGCTCTGTGCAGGGACTGAGTGGACTTTGTGTGGATCACGGGAGTGTGCCTCCCCACGCACCGACTTCAAATGAGTGGCTTTCCACGTGGAAAGTGGGAGGCCATGTGTGGAGCTCTCTCATTTAAAAACACCTATGACAAAGAAGATGGAGAAGAAGGCCTATGAGGAGAGTTTGAAGGAACTAGAATGTTTAGCATAGAAAAAAAGAACAATAAGCAGAGACATGATTACATTTGTCAAATATGTAAAATGCTACTCTAAACAAAATAGTGCCCAGTTGTTCTCTGGTCACTGAGGATTAGAGGTAATGGTTTAAATTAAAAGAGAAAAGGATTGGGCTAAATATTAGGAAGAATTTCCTATCTATCAGGACAGGTAGGTAGTGGAGTAATTTTCCAAGGGAGGTTGTGCTGGCCCTGTGAAACGGAGGCCTTTAAAGTAGGCTAGACCTATAGAGGTTAAGTTAAAATGAACACCTTGAATTGTGCCCAGATCGGTGGCTATAAGGTGCATCTGCCCCTTGCCACTTGTTGGGGTAGAAAGGTAACATTTGTCACTCAAAAGGGCCAGGTTTTGTTAGAGAATTCTCACAAAGAAAATTCTCTTTAGGTTATGTTTTGTATATGTATGTGTTGGGGCGGGGATGAGAGACAAATTTTATATATTTAGGTATTTTGCTTTCATTTTCTGAATTTAGTTTTGTGGGTTTCGCATTTGACCTTCATGTTATTGTATTCATATTGTCACTTGCTATATTATGCCCAGGGAATAGATGATAGATATTTTTAGATATTTGGGGCCAGGGAGAAGTGTGTTTGTCATACTGAAGGGGAAACACTGGCACCATGGGGCACTGACTCTGCTATCGGCCTTTGAGGAGTACCACAGTACACATTTAAATAATTTTAGACATAATCTGTGTTAGCCCTTGGGACCAGCATTCTGAGCTGATCAGCAGCATTACATTGCTAATGAGGTTGGTGCTTTTGCTAAAGGAAGAATAATAAAAAATAACTAGTGGAATGTGAAGGACAGTGTGATTTTTTTGAAGGTTTATGTTTTACCCATTAGGCATCGGCTAAAGTATGTTGTCCAGTATTTCTAACTGGCTTAAAATTCTGATGAAAATCTTTTAATGTACTGGTTCATCTTCAGCACCGCTTTCATGTTGTTATTTCCTCCCTTCCTCCCCCCCACATCACTTCAAATCTAGAAACTATATTAGGGAATTAACTGCATATAACATATTATACACAGCTGGATACCAGCCTGTTCACAAATTGGTCTTCAGTCTTTATGGCAGCAGCCTGTTTGCAAGATGATTCCCTTTTCCTTTTTTACATGCTCCTCTAGACTCCCCCCCAGCTCCCCGGAGCCTAAGAGATGGGAGGGCACACATTAGCCTGGATTAGACCAGCTGGGTGAGCCTTAGCCTGGGCTGTGTTGCTGACCTTCTCCGGATGCATCCCATAGCAGCCGACCACCTGCCTCATGGCAGAAGTGGGTGAATATCTGGTGGACACTGAACTGATGAGCTGGTGACTTGTGGACTACTGTCTTGTTTGTTTTCACCTTATGTCTTCCCCACTTTTTGAGATTCTGTATTTATTTTAGGCAATTAAGAGAACAAATTAGAACACGACAGTCCAGTACACACATACACATTTAACAGACAGAAAACCCAATCAGCCAACCAACACTGTAACACAAGCCCTATCAGAGGACCCCTCCCCACTTCTTCCCAGCTCTGTTGCTTCCATTACAGCCTGACAGCAGGAATTATAAGAAAAAATGTAGAAAGCATCAACATAGCAAGTCACTTCTCAGAGTCCCCTGTTAGTGTCTGCATTGAGAACTCAGTGGCTGCTCTGTGAGCTCCCAGAAGAAATAACAACAACATAGTGCCCCCCGAGTCCTGTGCTGAATGGTGCTTGGAACACTTCACAACATTAGTACAACAATACAATAAAACACTATAAAACAACTTAAGACCCATATAAAATCCATTTATAACAGTTAAAAAGGGGGAGGGGGAAAAGTACATTAAGGGAAAGCAGCAGTAGATTGGCTAAAAGTGCCTGGAGAACAGAAAGGTCTTCAGGTGCTTTTTAAAGGTGAGGAGGGACAGGAGGAAATGAGGTGGATATCTGGAGGGAGCAAATCAGAGTTCCACCCTGGGGGGCCTGCCACAGCAAAGGTCCAGTTGCCTGCTGATTTAAGGTGCAGGGGAGTGGGAATCCCCAAACAGCAGGTGGTATCTGAATGCAGATAGCCACCAGTAAGTCTCAAATATAGCCAGGGCCTATACCATTAAGGTGCCTAAAAACCAGCAGTGCAACCTTAAATTCAATCTACTAATTGAAGACTGAGAGAAGATTAATGTTTTCTGCTGTTAACTGGAAATATTATGAGGGTGTCCTACCACCTTGTTTAGATAGATCCTTCCACTAGAGGGAGGGATAGGTGGGTTGTTGCAATCCAGGGACCAATTTGGAGTAGCCTTCTGTCAGTTGAAAGGGGTCATCTCCTTGAAGCCCACATATTCCTCTAGCTTGAGCCCTGGATGCATTTTCAGATTGCTTTCCTGTCTCTGATAACACTTTATTTTTCGGAAGATGCTGTTGGCCTTATCTAGTTAGCATATCCCATCGTATTGTGAGGAACTGGTATTATGCCCCCACCCGTGCTAAATTCCCAGAGAAAGCATTGGAATGGGACTTCAGTAAACCATTTGTTTTCAGTGAATGTCTCCCGTCCTTATTTGAACTTTGGACAGACAAGAGTTCACCACCCAAAGGATCCCAAAAGATCTTGCTCACTACGTAGTGCAGACATGTTTCTTTACAGAGATCACTAGTTTTGTTTCAGTTCTATGGATATCTGCACAAGAAGTCACTTGTGTGTCCAAGACAAGTATGTCAGGATTATTATTTAAGTGATTTGATTAAAGTTTATTCAACTGGATGTATGACAGCAGTAGACGTGAGCCTCAGTCCAGTCCACAGGTTGAAATTTCAAAGCGAACTCTTTGAGGGAGCCTGGTCCAAAGCTCAGGGAAAGAGTTCTATGGAGGTCAGTGGACCAGGCTCTGAAAGACAAGACGAGGGCTTCAGTGGAATTACTCCTGAGTAATTGATTTGTGGATCACAGCCTAGGTCTAGTTTGAACTTTACTTCTGATAATTTGGCTTTGTTAGAAAGGTTGCTTGTAAATTATTACCCAGTATCCTCTTCTTTCTGTCCCTGATGGGAATGTTTAGTGTTAGAGCCTGAGCCTTGTTCGAGGGGACAGGAAACATGGCAGTGGCTTTGGGTATTTTCAGACGTGACGGGGCCGATTGGCCCCGGCACAGAATAACCCCTTTGATTCCCCGCCAGGGTCACCGCGTAACGGACCAACAGATGTGGTGGCCGCTCCCAGCGGGGAATCCAGGGGTGGGGAGGGGCAGGGCTGCATGACACAATGTGCAGCCGCACAGCCCCGTCCCCCCACGCTACCCCGGCCACCCGCCCTCCAGGAGACGGGCAGGTGCCACGGCCAATGCAGTCACAGCACCCGCCCGCATTAACCATGGTCCAGAACCCCGCCGCTGATTCCGGGCNGCGGCCGCTAAACAGACGTTCGAGACACATTGACCACAGGTGGGTATTCACCGTGGTTCACTGTGATCTCGTAACGTCTGAAAATACCCATGCATGGTAGCATCTCATTTAAAAACTCTCTGCCTCCCGTCCCCGAGAGACAGATGGTCCATGGTCAACACCTTTGTCCAGGGTGTTGCTTAACAGCACAACTCTCTACCCGCCTGTAGCACCTACACATATCCCATTAATTTCAACTGCAATTGTTTCAGTACTAAGGGCTAACGCTGACACAAAGCAGGTGCAGGATCTCACCCAGAGTGGATCCTCATGTGAGGGCTAATTTTGGGAGTATGGTTTGGTACACTAGGAATCAATATAAGGGCAATTACTTTGGGGACTGATCCTATTATTCCTTGGGCATCCAGAACTCTTGTGAGCTACAGGAGGACTTTTGGCTTCATCACTAGATTGCTGCACCAGATTCTGGGCTATAAAGGGCAAGAGATCTTTCAATCCTGGTTTAATATAATGGTGTGCCAGTAAATTACTTTCTGCAGCTGCAGAATCAAACAACTTACTTATTTGCCTCCAGGAATGGGTTTTAGAACCAAAGCAGCTGTTAGCAGCACACTGTATATGGTGTATTGCATATGGAAAGTCTTATGGTATGTGCAATAATCACCTTAGGAACCTGTACTAAATGAGGTTAAAAATGTGAAGTATTTAAAGCCTTGTAAACATAAATATGATTCTTAATTTAGCTCCCCGATTACTGAATTGTATTTGCAGTGCCGAGAAATTATTCACACAGGATTAGACGTTGCTTGTTCCTAACCAGCAGAAATCCCTCTAGAATAGCAAGGATTTGCAGCTTTTAAATGCAGTTAAACTGCCAGCATTATTCACATTGGAGACTTAGCACTTTACTTTTTCCAGCTACTGGGTGACTTCCGAGTACTCGTGTGCAGGCTGTGAAGCATGATGAGTCATCTTGCTGAATCTTGCCAATTAGAAAGGAAGACTTATAAACCTTTAAAATGTGACTTAGCATGTGAGACTGAACTGCTGGACAGTAAAGACATCTGGAAAGAACAAGAGAACTGCCCCTTCTGGAAAAACCAGTGGGCTACATGTGGATGCTAAGGACCTGTTCCGGGGAGGGGGTGGGGGGGCGGAGAAGGAGAGGGTTGCACTGTTAACACCCTGAACAAAGGTGTCAAGCATGGACCGTGTTCTTGGTAACATCTCTAAGTAAGCTTTTTGGGTTCAAGCCTTTTCCAAGCCACAAGAGACTGGGAGAAGGGATGTTCTGCAGGCTGGCTCAGGCTTGCAGATGACGTTCTTGCTTTTGCATCCATAGCTCATAGGAAATAATGACTAGTGTAACTGCTCTCTTATCTTTCAAAGTGGGATTCTACCTGTCTAAAGAATAATTCCATGACCTGGACAACGAGAGAGACATGCAAAGTCTATCAAATATTAATCGGATCATCCACGTGCACAGATGACATGACCCCACTTGGAGCTTGATCCATGGTTCACTGCATTTTCCTATTGCTGCCAATGGGTAAAACATGGTGAACACACGTCCTTGCATCTCACAGGCATAGAAGCACATTAGAGACTGAAAGGTGAAAAACCCTACCTTTTTTAGTTTTCATCGTGATCCCAGGTACACAACTCCCTCCTGTCTGGGTGTTACCTTTCTTTGTTCTTCAATAGCAGTGCTTATTCCAAGCTTGTTAAAATGAGAAAAGGTGCTCCCCGTCCCCACCCAACAGTGAAGCAGCCGGGGCTGTAATCACAGCTCTTTCTGGATGGATTAATGAGGCACTAATTATTACCCCTTTGCCTGATGAACCTGGTACAAAATTTACCTTCCTGAGAAGGCAGTACAAGATAACAAAGCCTGTTACTATACTGGGCAAAAAGGCCCTTGGAGGCTGTGCATTTGCAGGGACATCCAGAACTCTACCAGGCTCCTCTGTTTATCTGATTATCTGATAGCATTTGCCAGAGGAAGAGAGCTGGGCTAAACGTCTGTGCAAACAGAGCCTAGTACAGGCTCTTAGTTATATTTAACTTTTAAAAAAAGTTGTCTGGTTTTTTTAGCATTGAAAACAAGGGAATTATGCTCAGTGCTTCTTTCTTTCTAAGAAATATTTCTAAGAAATATCTATAATATTTTCATTGCCCTGTTCTGATTATTCTCATAAAATGCTTTCCCTTGAATGTAAAATGAACATAAATGTAAAATGAAAAAAGAGGTATTTACTAAATTAAAATTGTATTCAGCTGCAGTGCCTTGTTTAAACAACTGACCTGTGGGATGTAGCAGATAGCAAGTCAGCACACAGAACGCTCCTCAGGAGAACATAAACATAAAATTAATCTCTGTTGTGTTAGAGAAGCAATAACAAGGAAAATTCTGCCTTGTGCCAGATTAAAGGGAAATGGCTCACGCTATGCGAATACCTTATTATTAAATGTTCCTTTGCAACTTCAAATGATATTTTAGTTTAAGAGTAAGATTACATTAGGGGGAAAAGGAGACCTTTTAAGATATTTATTGTTAGTAGTTCAGCTCTATTATTATTACTTATTCTTATTAGAAAAAACTGTTTTCAAATGTCCATGTTCATTGGTTGTGATGGATTTTCTAAACATCTCTAGGTTTTTACAAGATTCACCCAGTAAACAACTTAATTGCATTAAAACAGAGCAATGCTAAAATAGCCCTTTGATCCCCTTACACCTTATTATTAGAGAGGAAAATTACAGAGAAGTGCACCTTACTTTTCACCTGAGTATGGGTGATCTTATGGTTAAGACACTCTTCTGCAATTCAGGATACTCTGGACAGAATTTTTGGCTTTGTCACCGTTTTCCTATTTGATCTTGGATAAGTTGCATAGGCTGAAATTCTGGGACTGCTTCTGATTACATTGGGTATTTTCAGACGTTACGAGATCACAGTCAACCACAGTGAACCACGGTCAATCCCACGGCGGGGCCAAAGTGCCCTGAACGTCTGTTCAGCGGGAATTGTACAGAGCCTGCACCGGGGACCTTGCGACCGGGTACACCTTCATCAGCCACCGGGTGAGGGGATAGGCCGGGTCCCCCAGGATACAGGGGGGCATTAGCACCCCCTCGATCCAGGTCATCCCCATGTCCGCAAAGTCCCTGCGGTACATCCGGGCATAGAAGGGGGAGATGATCATGATCCGGGCATCATGGCTGCGCCCAGAGTTGCCCGTGAAGATGTCTATGAGCCGCCCCCGGTGGTCCATGACAGCCTGCAGCTGCAGGGAGTGGTAACTGTGTCTGTTAACATACTCTGCGGCCTCTCCAGCGGAGGGGCGGAGGATCTCAATGTGGGTGCCGTCCACGGTGTCTATGCAGTTGGGGAACCCTCCAGCCACGAAGCCGGCCATCATGGCCTCATGGTCCACCAGCTGGATCGCTCAGTCCAGGAGAATACCCTCCACAGCCTCACATACATCCCGGAGGATACAGGCAATGGTGCTCACCCTGACACCGAAGTGCTGCGAGACAGACTGGCAAAAGTCGGCTGCGAGGGTCCAGACCCCGATGGCCACCCGCTGGACCATGGGGATGGGGGTCCTCATGGGGGTGTGCTGTCGCTCCAGCCAGGGTGTGAGCAGCTCTGCAAGCTGCAGTAGGGTGAGCCTGTCCATCCGAAAGTGTGCCCTCCAGGAGGCCTCATCCCACTGAGCTAGCGCCCGGGACCACCACCCCTGTTCCCGTTTCGTGACCCATACCCACCGGGCAATGGGCATTGCGAGCTGGGTGACGCGCCCCATGATCTCCCTCCGCCATTGGAGGCACTCGGCCGTCCTGTGGAGCACAGCGGCCCTGTTCCCACCGCGGATCAGGGCCTGTCGGTCCACCCCGGACATCCGCTGCCCCTGCCTGTGGCTCCAGGGCCCCACTGGGGCCCACCCCTGTCTGCCTCTACAACCGTTGTTCCCCTCCGTGGCTGCCTTCTCCGGTGTCCAGGTCCAGCCCTGGGTACTGCTGACCATCCTCGTCCACCTCTGCTCCCTCGTGTGCCCCAGCCCCCCCCCAGGTGCCTGTGTGACATTGGGGTTCTGGGGCCCCTGGACTGCACCTCCCGGCTACCTCCTGGGGGTGGGGGGTTGTGCCNGGGGGGGGGGGAGGGGGAAGGGGAAAATCACATTCACCACACAAATGGCGCCGGTCCCACCGGGACCGCCATTCGCGTGGTGAATGTGATTCCCCCCGTGATTCACAGGGGTGAACAACTGTGGGGGAACTTCCGTTCCCCCCAACAGACGTTCTGTGATCACGATCACCATGTGGGGATTCACTGTGGTTGACCATGATCACAAAATGTCTGAAAATACCCTTAGTTACTAGGCCCTTTATCTGAATTAAGAAATGATTTTGCCTTAGTGTCCCCAGAGGAGCTAATGGGAGCACTGATTACATCAAAGGAATCATTTTAAACAAGAGTAGTCATTACCAATGGACCCACAAATTCACAAATGGCCTCTCTACTCATGCTTGGGAGGAGAAGGAAAGCAGCAGTGCATTATGCAAGCACAGAGCAAGCAAAACAAACCAGAAATCCTTAGGCCATTGACCCAATAGTTTTATGTGAAGCCCTTAGCACTGCACATCATGTCAATTACACACTTGTCAGAAAGCCAGCAAGAGGCAGCTCTAGTCAGTTTCATGTCAGTTTACCACCACCCCTCCACTCCCTACCAAAGTCTGCAACTTTTCATACCAAATGAAAAGTATGCAACTTTTGAAAAGTTGCAGACTTTTCACTCCTATGAAAAGTTGCAGACTTTTCATACAGAGTCAGAAGTACGGAGTCAAAAGTCTATAACGTTTCATACCAAGTAAAAAGTCTGCAGCTTTTGAAAAGGTGCAGACTTTTCACTCTTAAGAAAAATGGAATAAGGCCAGGGGCTAATTGACACAAAACTGACTAGAGCATCTTCTTGCTGGCTTTCTGAGGCAAGTGGGTAATTGACATGAAAGTGACTAGAGCTTAAAGTCTTTGTGATAAAGTTACATGATTTTAAAAAGCAGAGTCATTTAACTTTTCTTATGCTGTTTTTTGGCAGTCAGCAGTTGCTTGACTGCGCATGCACCAGCCAGCAGAACTGATTTTTTAATGTTTAATAACTTGGTTTTGGCTGCACCAATCATTATCACACTACAGCAGCACTTGATCTAGATCTCATGCTCCAAGGCTGTGAAGTCTGCGCGCTTAACTCATCTGGGAGGAGGAGATATGGATAGCTCAAAATCCTCCCCAGGGAGTGAATGAATAAAAGTCAAGCAACTTTTCAAATGGAGTCAAAAGTATGGAGTGAGGCCAGGGGGTAAGTGACATGAAACTGACTAGAGCTTCCTCTTGCTGACTTGCTGAGGCAAGTGGGAAATTGATACAAAACTGACTACAGTGTAAAGTCTTTGTGACGGAGCTGGCTTCTGATAAAGTTATATGATTTAAAGTACAGTCACATAACTTTCCTTATGCTGTTTTTTCTAACACCACAAATGGCGGTCAGCGGCTGCTCAACAGTCTGCGCATGTGCCAGCCAGCAAAACTGATTATTTTAATGTTTAATAACTCACCAGCACTTGATCTAGATCTCACGCTCCAAGGCTGCAGACCCAAAGACCCAGCTCAACAATAGCATGGTGAAGGGGCTGGTACAAGGGATTGTGGTAGGGGCGGATCCTCCGTGGGAGTGTTGGAGCGGACACACCTCCCCAATGCTCCTCAGACTGTCAGTGTGTCCCCAGCCTGTCCCCACTGCCTGCCTGCCTCCCTGAAATGCAGATCCTGTGTGTTGCAGCTGCAGACTCTTTAAATCAGCCCTGTCTGTATCAGCTCTTGGCTGAGAGCCGGCAATCAGCTGTTCTGGCTCTCAGCCAAAAGCCAACAGTGGTGACGGCTTTTGGTGGTGACACAAATCTGGGCAGAATTGCAAACACCTTAGAGGATAGGATTAAAAGTCCAAAATAATTGTTTATTTTGGAATTTTAAGGATAGGATTAAAATTACTACAGCAGCAGTGAGATTAAGAAGTGATTTATCCTTAGGGGAGGGGAAAAGAAGATCATCACATTATTTCTTTACAGGTCATTTATCTGTTGTCACAATTCAATTATAAATTTTTTTCAAAGTGCCTTAACTCTGTTGTTTACATGTATAATTTTTTTAAATTATATACTTTATACAATGAAAGGTTGCCATTGTCAGTGTACACAACTTGATAAAATCAATCGTATACAATGCAATTCTGCACAAAAGGACAGATTTAAGGCACTTCAAAAAAATTGTTCATAGTCAAATTGTGATAATAGATAAATGACCTGTAAAGAAATAATGTGATGGTTTAGTTAGTGATAATAGTAATAAGATTAAGTACGTATGTTAATAAATTAAGTATATAGGTTTCCTTAATGTTGATGGTAAATTATGGAATATAGATAAAAAATCTGGACCTAATTTCTATGCCTTTTGGCGTTTAAGTGTTGTTGTAATGTATGTTGTTAAATGAATTGCAATTGTAATTAATTTTAATGTTTTTTGGATTTTAAGTTAGGAAAAATATATGTTGTGAAATAGTTTTGAAGAGGAAAGTTTTTTGGTTTGGAAAATGGTTGTGCCTTTAATGGTTTTTTAAACTGTAAATTGGTTTGGTAAATTACAATTGGCATAGTTGCTGGGAACTTCAGCAAAGAGGCCAAAAACTGAGAGGCACCAGGAACTGAACTACACTTTGGCCGTTTTTACAAGGATGCCCCCCCCGCCTGGTGTTCGGGCGGGTGCTATGCTGGTGAGGGCGTCCGTGCAAATGGCCAGCAGTGTGGGAGGGGGGAATGGGTGTTTGCTCAGTGTTCATCCATGTGAACACCGTGGGCGATGGGTATGTGTGTGTGTGCGCTCCCGTGCAACACCCACCTCCACCCATTACCCACCCATCTCCACCCACGGAGCCCTCCAGAAAACCAGAGGAGGCCCCATGGATGGAGGTGGGTGGAGGTGGGTGTGTGTCCATGTAGAGGGACACCCATCCCCCCACCCCCCTATCTATGTAAAAACGGCCTTTCTGTTCTAGCTGTGCTTTGCTGACAGGACTTTCTTCGGAAGAATGCACTGCGGATATGCTGTGTGGTGGATAAACAGAAGAGTCTTAGAAGTCTCCTAAAGGTGATTGTAATTGACAGGGGCCTTTCCATAGATTTCAAAGGGCTTTGAATTAGGTTTCCAAAGTTACCAGTTCATTTTGCCCTACCAGCATTTCAGGTAAGATTTTTTTTTTTTTAAAAAGAGACACTGGTTAAAGTAGTGGGGTAAAAGTTTACATGACACTAAGGCCTGGTAACTGGCCTTAGTTACAAGGTTAACAAGGTTAACGTTACAAGGTTAACGGCTTAGTGAGCTTAAGGGTTCAATTTCTCTGTTGGAAGGATAAAAATAAAGAACTTGCAACTGGAACTGCCACTTCAGCCCTCAACACTGAACAAGTAACTTCTCGGTGCCAACAAAAGCATTTTTTAATGGGGAAATGTTATTTTAAGGAAGTAGGATATGTAAGTATTTTGAGCTATATTAATATGATGAAGCATCTGGAAATGAGGAGAGATGGAATCAGTCAGCCATTGCTCCATGGACCGGAGAGATGGGATCAGTCAGCCATTGCTCCATGGACCGGAGAGATGGGATCAGTCAGCCATTGCTCCATGGACCGGAGAGATGGGATCAGTCAGCCATTG